>LPNX010836511.1:124107-175587 GCA_001517045.1 Pseudotsuga menziesii | reverse complement strand
AATTCAGAGGCCCTAATGCTGTCACCAACTTTGATATGAGTAGTTACGACATGGAAACTGTAGAAAACTACAGGTTGCCCATAGGAGCTGCAAAGCGTCTCAAAGTTGAAGACGAATCAGCTGTGGACGGACCAGTGAATAATGGACTCAGTGGCTATGAGGAGTGTGCATTGAGCTCACAGACAGATGCAGCGGGTCTTATTGGCGATGCAGCTAGAGCCGAGTTGCTGCCTCTTGGCGATGCAGCTAGAGCCGAGTGGCTGCCTCTGACGGCACTACAGCAGCAATCAAAACCATTGCAGCCAGCATATCAGCTGCACAGGCAATTGCACTCTGGTAATCAGCAGAAATATCTCCAGGCAAAGGGTCTCAAAGATGAAGCCGAATCAGTGAATAATGGACTCACTGGCGATCATGAGTGTACATTGAATTCACAGACAGATGCAACCGGTTATATTGGGGATGCAGCTACAGCCCAGTGGTTGGCTCTTAATATGGCACTCCAGCAGCAGCCAAAACCATTGCAGGCAAATCAGCTGCAAAGGGCGGCACTATACAATCATGATCTCCACACTCAATTTAATTCTGCTAATAAGCAGAAATATCTCCGGTCCAATGATAGTACTCGTGAGCTACACAACGTCATCAGCTTGGGATCTGCTGCTGATAATAATGGAATGTACAACAAAATCTCCAATGGTTTGGCAATCAATAGTCTACTGGTGGCCCAACCATCTGATTATAGTGCAGTCATGTTCGGTGAAAATTCAGGAGGATCAGCTGCTGCAAAATCCTTGACTTATGGAAACATGCTCGTGCCTCCAGAACACTTAGCAAGGAATAATTTATACTACTTAGCTCAACAGCAGCAATCTTCACGTCTTGCCAAAGCCACGTCTAACAACTGGATGGAAGCAGCGTCGCAGTCTAATCTCACACTAGGAAATGCTCTCCCATTTTCTCAGTGAGGCGTGATCCACAGGGCTAAACCAGCCTGCTATCTTTTTTAGTTTAGGAAATTGAAGTCTTGAAGGGGAAAGCCATAATTTTGTTCATCATGTTGAAGGAAAACTCAAAATTTATGAAATTGAATACATTGTGCATTATATGATTATTGTTATAAATAATACTGATTATTGTCATAGAATGTGCATAATACTGATTATTGTTATAGAATGTGCATAATACTGATTAAAAAAAATAGAAAAATGTAATTGTAAACATCTAGTCTTTTGTGTTTGACTCACTAAAGGCATGAACTATTTTCAGTTTTGTAACAAGTTTAGTCGTTGCATGTTGATATTTTAGAATTTAGGTTCCACATCTGTATGTTATGTACCTCTATGTTTGATAGTGTTGTTCTCATTAGAACAATTAATATTATTATGTTTGTGCTTTTTGAAATTTTCCTCGGAAATGTTTGTTCACTTTGCTACATAGCTTATATTAAAGAATTTCCTTCTCCAAAGGTGCGCCACACTTGAGAGAGAGCAAGTGATGTAATTCAAGTGTCAAATAGAGAGACTCACCCTCTCTATTTATATTAGTCCGTTCACTTGAATTACCATTTCACATGTAGGCTCGACCTAATAATTATTACTCGAGCCTACACCTTAATTAGTGTATAATAACTCAAGTGCCCCTAAACAGTGGGGACTTACCCAATGACTTGATATGACTTGTTTACATTATAATCCTCCCAATCGGAACATCAGGGCATGACCACATGACTCAAATACATAATAGAAACATCCCGGAATAAACATTGGGTTACAATAATATAAAATACATAGAAGAATACATTCCGAAGTTACATATACATCAACACTTTAAAAGGTTGGGTAACCTACCTTTGACAATGAGTTGATGTGAATGAGCCTAGTATGACGTTGTTTTGCTTTATTATGATACATTGACTTGCATGTTTAATTGTATGTGATGTTTAGACTTTCATGTTTACTTGACTTGCATATTTAGTCTCGCATGGTTCATAACGCTTGGTTCATAATGGTTACTTGACTAGCATGTTTGTGTTGACTTGCATGTTTACTTGTATGGGATGATCTTTTTTAGTGTCTTTTCCGGTTCAATGTTCTCTCCTTTAACCTGTATGACGTTGGGTTAGTTGAGTTTCATGGAACTAACCTAATGCTAATAGGTTGAAGTATGAGGATAACAGAGGTTTGCCCCAACATATGAATAAATTTTCTTTCTTATTAGTCATTCCAGCATTGCGAATGATAATGTGCCATGTCCACAATAATGAATTAGTTTGTCTTCTTCTTGTCAATGGGAATGTTGTAGTTTCCAGATTCAAATGCAACTCAAAATAGCAGTACAATTATTGAACTTCTATAATTCCTTATATTGCTTATAATATGTTTATTTGCATATGATTAACTCACACTTAGCACTCCTTTTTATTGATACTTTTGTATTACACAATCCTATTGACCTAGTTTTGGTCATTCATAGGACTTTAATAAACTTATATTATCTTATTTAGTGTAAGCCTTGTTGCACAAATTCGCTTCACTATGTTCTGAATAGGATTGGGTGAAGGTGTTGTAGAGGTGATACCGTAATTGTTTTGTTGTAACTTATCATGGTCAAGTATTTTCGTTGTCAATATTGTTACAGGTATAGATTAACTAAGAGGGGGGGTGAATTAGTTAATTAAGATTTTTCCCAAATTACTTCTTTTAACTTAGAATCAATAAACTTTATGGCAGTCAATCTTTGCTATGAATTCAGAGTTAAAAACATAAGAGCAGATAGCATAAAACACAAAATTCAATCACAACATTTAATCACATATATGATACACAGATATTTTCACGAGGAAACCCATAAGGGAAAAACCTCTTCTTCTTATGATGTCAAAGGATTCAATGGCTGTACATTACTTCTTATTTGAGCACCGACTCAAAGAGGCTGCAACCTCAGAATGCAAGCACCAACTTGCTGAGAGCACCAACTCTCACTGTAACCCAGCACCAACCGGGTGGAAGCACCAACTTCCAGTTTAACCTAGCACCAACTGGGTGAAGACACCAATCTTAAATTTCTACAAGCACCCACTTGCAGACAGAGACATAAAGTCTCCCCTAGCACCTCCCTACCTCCCTTATTTGCTAGACTTTCCAATAGAATCAAAATGCAACAATACAGATATGTCTCTGCTTACCAAACCACTCTGCTCTGTTCAACATCGGCTCTCCGCTCCTCTGTTCTGTTCAAATGTTCAGCACATTCTTCTGTTCCTCTGCTCTGCTGCTCTGCTCATTCAGTATCAGTTTACAACACTGATCTCTTAATACTCTGCACACCATTACTCTCTTCAAAACAGCTAACTCTCACAACTGTTTCTCCTCAATATATATCTCATTTTCTGAGTTCATTTCTCTCTATGTTTTATCGAAACACTATCCTCAAGCCGTTACAAAAACGGTTCAGCTTCAACATCCTCAAACCGTTGCAGAAACGGTTCAGCTTCAACATCCTCACGAACCCTCTGTACACATCGAATGATATATATTCGAACCATCTCTCCCCTTTTTTTTGTTCCTTACTCTTCCTATTCCATCTCCTTTCGAATCATCATTACAGGAAGTTACTAAACGATTCACAATTCGGGTTCATCATAACTATTAATCCACTTGCTCGAATACTCTTCAAATCCTCAACTATACAGGGCTCTTCATATTCCTCTTCAAAGATTACAGTGGTACAATAGTTCAAAGAAGCGGCGGGTGAAATGTCGGAGCTCACAAGCAACATCTCCTTCCCGAAGTCGGAGGGATTTTGACATCGGAAGCCAAAAGCTTCGCATAGCCACAATGACAGGAAGAAAAAAGACTATGGACACGCGATCCGCATCGAAAGTCGGAGCGCTTTTCACTTCGGCTGCTTAGCTGGTTTGAGAGCTGCAACGGCAGAGATCAACAGGTTATAGCCATGAGACGCAGATCGAAAGTCGGAGCGCTTTACACTTCGGATGCTTAACCACTTTGGGAGCCGCAAGGGCAGAAGCAAAAGGACAACAACCTCCGATCTAAAACTTTAGTCTGAATCTGAGCCGATTGAGCCATAGTTCATCGGAGGAAAATATCGGAGCTCGTTGTTTATCATTCTCCCGCAACGGTGGAGGCACAAATGACTAAAACTTCCCCAAGGCATTCGATTTCTCCATTGATACCTCCATGCCTGCCTCTTTTTCAGTAGATTGCCACATACATTTGACATCAATTCCCCTTCTCTTTATTTAAGATTTCCATCAATGACAATACACTAAAACTTTAAGACTGAGCACTAGCCACCATCTACTAGTCCCGAACACACCACTCTGAAAGATATTCCAACAATCTCCCCCTTTGTCATTGATGACAATATCTCATTCAACTAGTCACATTTGTCCCCCTTTGACATCAAGGGTAAAGGATAAACCTGGGCAGATACGGTATGTCTGATGACTAGTCTCCCCCTTACAAGATGCACTAAGAAAATGAACTGCCATTCCATGCTGTAAATAGAAATAAGATATACAATAAACACAGACTCCCCCTAACACAATGCATGAGTTACTGAGACAAGGGCTGGACACCTAGCTTCTAACGCAGATATTCAAACTCAGCTGTGGGTGAAGGCTTAGTAAAAATATCAGTAATCTGTTTGATAGAAGGAATATAATGCAACAATACCGCTTGAGTAGCCACTTGTTTGCGCAAGAAATGGTACTTTATGGGAATGTGTTTAGTTTTGGAATGAAGAATAGGAGTCTTGGAAACACTAATAGCACTAGTATTGTCACAGTGAATGGGAATAGGCTCAGAATACTTTATGTCTAGATCGGCAAGAGATTGAACCATCCATAAAATTTGAGTACAGCAAGTAGCAGCAGCTATGTACTCTGCTTCAATAGTGGATAAAGAAATGGAACTTTTCTTTTTACTTAGCCAGGCAACCAAAGACTCTCCTAAGAAGAATGCTACGCCACTTGTACTTTTTCTTTCATCGACGCAATTAGCCCAATCTGCATCTGAATATGTTATTAGCTAAAAGTTCTGATTTCTGGGATACCACAGACCATAAGAGAGCGTACCTTTCAGGTATTTGAATATACGTTTCACAGCTAATAGATGACTCTGTTTAGGAGCAGCTTGAAACCTTCCTACCATCCCAATAGCATGCATGATATTAGGTCTTGATGCAGTAATATATAACAGGATTCCTATCATAGATATTTACATCTTTTGATCCACTTCAGGTGAAGAATCATCTTTGCTCAACTTGCAGCCATTGACCATGGCTGTACTCACAGGTGTGGAGTCTTCCATTCTAAACTTCTTTAACATCTCCTTTAGATACTTTTCTTGAGAAAGAAACATACCTCCAGGTTTCTGACAGATTTGAAGACCAAGGAAATAAGACAGCTCACCAATCATTGACATTTCGAACTCAGATTTCATAGAGTTAGCAAACCACTGAACAGAAAGATTATTAGTACAACCAAAGATGATATCATCAACATAAACCAATACAATCAGTAAGTCATCACCTTCAGTTTTGACATATAAATTGCTGTCCACAGAACCTCTCTTGAAGCCTTTGTCTTGTAGATATTTGTCCAGTCTGGCATACCAGGCTCTAGGTGCTTGCTTCAACCCATACAAAGCCTTTTTCAGCTTGCATACATAGTCAGATTTATCTGTGAGTGAAAATCCTTCAGGTTGCTCCACATACACTTCTTCTTCTAAATTTCCATTGAGAAATGTTGACTTGACATCCATCTGGTATACTCTAAATCATTTGTAACAAGCATAGGATAGAAACATTCTGATAGCCTCCATTCTTGCAACTGGAGCAAATGTTTCATCGAAGTCTTGTCCTTCAATCTGAGCATAACCTTTGCAAACTAGTCTTGCTTTATTCCTTACAATCTGTCCCTGTTCATTTAATTTATTCTTATATACCCATTTGGATCCAATCACATTCTTGTCTGATGGCCTAGGAACAAGTTCCCAAGTGCTATTATTTTCAATCTGGTCCAACTCTTCATTCATGGCTGCTACCCAGTCTTTGTCTTTGTTGGCTTCATTAAAACATTGGGGCTCAATTGTAGAGAAGAGAAATATGAGAATGTTCAGATTCCTGCAAAATCTTCCTTTTAGTTTGAACACCTTTACTCTCATCACCAATGATTTGGCTTTCAGGGTGATTTTTTCTAATCATTCTGGAAGAAGATTGTACAGTGTGTTGTTCAGGTTCAGCTTTCTCATACTCTAATGATTCATATTCTTCCTTCTGGGATTCTGGGACCTGTTCTTTTGTCTCTTCATTTGTATCTTCCAAACATGAATCTTCATCATTCCTTTGACTGATATTTCCATGACAATCTTCATCGACTTTCACATCTATGCAATCTACTCTTTTACACAGCCTCTTGTTATAACACCTATATCCTTTGCTTTCTGTAGCATATCCTAAAAAGATTCCTTCATCTGCTCTGTCATCATACTTGCCCAAATTTTCATCATTATTCTTGATATAGCATTTACTCCCAAAAACTATGAAATGTTTAATGGTTGCAGGTCTTCCAAACCATAAATGATATGGTGTTTTGTCACTGTTTGGTCTCAAATGAGCTTTGTTAAGAATGCGCACAGCTGTATGGATAGCTTCCACCCATAAGCCTTGAGAAATATCCTTTTCCTTCATCATTGATCTAGCCATATGTTGGACTGTTCTGTTTTGTCTTTCTACCACTCCATTTTGCTGAGGAGTTCCAGCCATTGTATATTCTTTCCTGATGCCATGCTCATCACAGAATTCTTTAAACTGTCTTGAACTGAACTCTCCTCCTCTGTCAGATCTGATAGCTTTAATCTTTCTTCCAGTCTGATTTTCAGTCAGGGCTTTAAATATCTTGAATTTAGCAAATGCTTCAGACTTCTCTTTAAGGAATGCAACCCATGTTAGTCTAGAATAGTCATCAATTACGAGCATGAAATAGTTCTCCTTACTTGTACCTTGTTTCCTGGATGGGCCACATAGATCCAGATGGACTAGTTGAAGAGGCTTATTTGTGGAGGGAACACTCTTTGACTTAAACTGTGTTTTGGTTAACTTCCCCTTTTGACAAGGTTTACACATTTCATCACGTGGTTTAGATATTTCTGGAAAGTCCCTTACTACTGCTTTGTTTTTGAGTTTTATTAAATGATAAAAATGTAGATGTCCCAGTCTTCTGTGCCATAGCCAGCTTTCATCATATTTGCTAAGATAACACTCTTCTTTTTCTTCTTTTAAAATGTAAACATTATTCTCAGCTCTTATTCCTTTGGCAACCAGTTTTCCTGAGGAAACATTTTTAATTTTACAATCTTTAGCAGTGAACAAGACTTCACACCCTTTGTCACACATTTGACTCACACTGAGAAGGTTGTGTTTCAACCCATCTACAAATAACACATCTTGAGACTTTCCTTTACCATTGCTAAGACTAACTATTCCCTTGCCTCTGATCTTTCCTGGTGCATCACTTCCAAATGTTACGTTCCCAGATTTCTGCACTGACATAGAAATAAACTTCTCTTTATCTCCTGACATATGTTTTGAACATCCATTATCAATGTACCAAGGATTCTTCTGTTTCTGAACTGAGAGCACGAGATTACAATGAGAACTCTCTTTCTTCCTCCATACATTTTTTTCAACTGTATATTTTGTTTTTGGTTCTGTTTTGTTCTCCTTCAAGTTACATTCTGTAGCTTTATGCCCAAAGTTGTGACATATGTAACATTCTGTTTCATTGTATAGAAGATCAAACGGGTTAGTATTTCTTTTTTGCATTCTTCTTTTAATAGTTGATTGACATACACGACCCATATGATTATACACTGATTGATGTGTCATCTATTTGTTATTTGACATCCTTCTCTAAATGTTTATGAAATTGTAAAAACAATTGGCAGCTCTGTGCCCAAAGTTAGAACAACAGAAACAATAACCATTGAAGAAATTAACATACCTAACTCTTGGTGGATTTCTAGAAGAGTAATGTATTGAGTTATGATGCTCATAATTGTAATTCTGATCTGCATACTTGATTATGTTATATGGCTCTTTTTCATGAACTCCTGACTCCACCAATTTGCTATTTGGATCGGTATTCTCTTGCTTTTTATCACTCTTTGATCGATTTTCATTATTGTCTTTACATGCTTCAACATTTATTATTATGGGGATTTCTGCCTGCTTGTTGTTCTGAAAATTAATCAAGTTTGATGATTCTTTGCTTTTTGAATCACTGCTACTTGCACCTTGACCATAGCCTAGACCAAACTTAATCTGAGGTGACCTCTGTCTGTTTAGAATGTTATTTAGCCCTTCTGAAGCTTTGATACTAGAGATATTCTGATGATATAAGGCTTGAAATTTTTCTAAATCCTTCTTAACCATTACTACTTCTTTCTCTAGATGTTCACATCTGGCTTTACTTTCAGCTAGCTGTTGTTTTAGAGTCTCTTCAATTTTCTTTGCCTCTTCCAACTCTAGCTTTATTAGAGAGATGTCTTTTCCATTGGTTTCATACTGGATTAATAGTTGTTTTTGTTTTCTTTTCTTTATTCTTAGTCTATCAATCTCCTCTAGAGCACTCATCAACTCTCCCTCCATGCCCACAATGGCATCTTCATCATTCATCTCTATACAGCTCATCTCTAGATCCTCTATAGCCATAAGCATGAAATCATTCTCTTTGTTTTCATGGGAGGATTCACTTTCTGAAGTTTCTGTGGATTCATCATCATCATTCACACGTAGACTTTTCTTCTTGTACTTGTTTTCTTTACTATACCTCTTCATTAGAAATTTCTCTTCATCTGCAAAACTCTGCTCTTTCCTTATATGAGGGCATTTAGCAGCAAAGTGTCCTATTTTACCACAGTTAAAACATTTGAAAGGCATTTTTCCTTTGTATTTCCCTGACCCCGTTTTCATGCTTCTCACAAATTTTGCTTCTATTTCATCTACATCTGCCTCTGTACTCTTTTCAGCTTTAAAAGAGGCTTCTCTAGATGGGTTTTGGTCTTTACTAATCCTCATTTCATAGGCTTTCAAAATTCCTAGTAATTGGTCAAGTGATAACGTTTTAAGATCACTCATTTCTTCTATAGTTGAGACTTCAGGGTTGAATCTGTCAGGCAGAGATCTCAAGATTTTATGAACAAGGAAGGTATCATCATCACTTATTTTTTCACCAAGAGCTCTCATAGCATTTACTAACTCATCAATTCTCAGGAAAAATTTACTAATACTTTCATCTTATTTCATTTTCAGTTGTTCAAATCTTAGCCTATGAGTCTGCAACTTGGCATCTTTAACTTTCTCATTTCCTTCATAGTTGCTAAAAAGCTTATCCCACATTTCTTTGGTAGAATCAAGATGCATTACTTTTACAAATTCAGTTTCAGCAAGACCACTCAGAATAGCATTCATTTCTTTTGCATTGAAAGTAAACTCTAGCTTATCATCCTTGGATGCTAGCAAAACAGGTTTTGCATACCCAGTCTCTACTACTTCCCAAACATCAGCACCTAGGGACATTAAGTATGTTCTCATCCTAACCTTCCAGAAAGCAAAATTTTTACCATCAAATATGGGTGCTTTGTTTATTGATCGATCTTGACTAGCCATTTTAACTCTTCAGGATCTACCTTAACCAAAAGGAACGCGACTCTGATACCAATTATTACAGGTATAAATTAACTGAGAGGGGGGGTGAATCAATTAATTAAGATTTTTCCCAAATTAATTTTTTTAACTTAGAATCAATAAACTTTATGGCAGTCAATCTATGCTACGAATTCAGAGTTATAAAAATAAGAGCAGATAGCATAAAACACAGCATTCAATCACAACATTTAATCACATATATGATACACATATATTTTCACGAGGAAACCCATAAGGGAAAAACCTCTTCTTCTTATGATGTCAAAGGCTTCAATGGCTATACATTACTTCTTATTTCAGCACCGACTCAAAGAGGCTGCAACCTCTGAATGCAAGCACCAACTTGCTGAGAGCACCAACTCTCACTATAACCCAGCACCAACCGGGTGGAAGCACCAACTGGGTGAAGACACCAATCTTCAATTTCTACAAGCACCCACTTGCAGACAGAGACATAAAGTCTCCCCTAGCACCTCCCTACCTCCCTTATTTCCTAGACTTTCCAATAGAATCAAAATACAACAATACAGATATGTCTCTGCTTACCAAACCACTATGCTCTGTTAAAAATCGGCTCTTTGCTCCTCTGTTCTGTTCAACTGTTCAGCACATTCTTCTGTTCCTCTGCTCTACTGCTCTTGTCATTCAGTATCAGTTTAGAGCACTGATCTCTTAATACTCTGCACACCATTACTATCCTCAAAACATCTAACTCTCACAACTGTTTCTGCTCAATATATATCTCATTTTCTGAGTTCATTTCTCTCTCTGTTTTATCAAAACACTATCCTCAAGCCATTACAAAAACGGTTCAGCTTTAACATCCTCAAACCATTGCAGAAACGGTTCCGCTTCGACATCCTCACGAACCCTCTGTACACATCGAATGATATATATTCGAACCATCTCTCCCTTTTTTTTGTTCCTTACTCTTCCTATTCCATCTCCTTTCGAATCATCATTACAGGCAATTACTAAACGATTCACAATTCAGGTTCATCATAACTGTTAATCCACCTGCTCGAATACTCTTCAAATCCTCAACTGTACAGGGCTCTTCGTATTCGTCTTCAAAGATTGCAGTGGTACAATGGTTCAAAGAAGCGGCGGGTGAAACGTCGGAGCTCACAAGCATCATCTCCTTCCGGAAGTCGGAGGGATTTTGACATCGGAATCCAAAAGCTTCGCACAACCGCAACGGCAGGAAGAAAAAAGACTATGGACACGCGATCTGCATCGAAATTCGGAGCGCTTTTCACTTCGGATGCTTAGCTGGTTTGAGAGCTGCAACGGCGAAGATCAATAGGTTATAGCCATGGGACGCACATCGGAAGTTGGAGCGCTTTACACTTCGGATGTTTAACCACTTTGTGAGCCGCAACGGTGGAAGCAAAAAGACAACAACCTCCGATCTAAAACTTTAGTCTGAATCTCAGCCGATTGAGCCAGAGTTCATCGGAGGAAAATATCGGAGCTCGTTGTTTATCATTCTCCTGCAACGGCGGAAGCACAAATGACTAAAACTTCTGCAAGGCGTTCAATTTCTCCATTGATAGCTGTGTGCCTGCCTCTTTTTCAGTAGATTGCCACATCCATTTGACATCAGTTCCCCTTCTCTTTATAGAAGATTGCCATCAATGACAATACACTAAAGCTTTAATACTGAGCACTAGCCACCATCTACTAGTCCTGAACACACCACTCTGAAAGATATTCCAACAAATATTCCAAGCCCAATTGTGTTTGAGACTTTGAGTGGGGTGGGGTGATAGGAGATGTGATATCTTTAGAATATTTATAAGACATGTTGGAGTAAGGTTGTTTGTTGCAAGAAGATATTATTAAGGGGTGGTTTTGAGATAATGCCACCTTCATATTTTCTCCAAGTTATGTTTAAAGCAGGATGTAAAAATATTTGATGTAAGCCCAACTTGAGGGGTTTATTGGACCTTTAAGACTGATTCATATATGGTTCAATCACATTAATGGTTATCACAACTTCACCCTTTGGGGTCTTAGGGTTAAACCCTAAACCTATATATTGGTGAGGCTCTAGACTCATTTAATGCACATATTGCACACACAATGCATTGTTATCTTTGGAATATTCTTACAAATATGTGCTTCATTGTTTAAAGGTGTTCTTGAACACCACTATCTCACTTGGTTACTGAGGTCTCTCTTACCTTGTTAAGATGTCAAGATGAGCCCATGGTAATTGCTTGAGATGTTGGAGTTAAAAAATTCATTTAAACAAGGAAGCAACTCTTTATAAGAAGATCCAAAATAAAAAATGAATATTTGAAGGAAAAATTCATGGCATTCCCTCTTTCCTTTGAATATCTACATGGAGGATAGTGTCAATTGCTACCTAAAAGAGACACTAACCTTAAGGGACTCATTCCTTCAAATAATGGCCAATCCAATTGAGCTAATCCTTGGGGATGAATACACACACACACATGCACACTAACTTCAAGGGACTCGACTGAATTGGAACTCATGGCCTTCCCATTTGCAACATGCCTTTCAAGGATGGTCCAACCAATTGGTCTATAATTTATGTGTGCCTGCTATTATAATTAATGTTTCGTCTTTCAACTCTGCTTTTTAAATTTTCAGATATGGCTTTTTTTCTTGGGATCCATTGCTTCTTGATATTTCTATTCATTTTCATGCAAATAGAACCTTTCTACTTGCAATGGACATTTTAAGTTACTGACAACTGATGTGTGCTTATTAGCCTGTTTCAGCTAGCAGTAATTGCTTTCGTTGTGGAGGTATCTTGGGTCACAACCTCATCAATTGTCCTCATTCCAACTAGACTGCATATTGAAGGCCATTGTATGTAAATGTACTTAATCTTGAGCATATTAATGAAGTTTTCAGCTATCAAAACTTTGTGCAATTTGCAGATTTGATTTTCAGGCATAGATGTTCTTCCTGCATTGTTATTTATAGCTATATGTCTTGATGATTTGATATCAGTAAAAGGAAAATTGTGAAGTGATTTCACATAATCATTGAGTAATATAAGGGTTGTTTTTCTGCTTCTATACATGTTCGTTTAATGATGTTATAAGTAATGTAAAAGTGGATTTTTATATCTAGTTTATGTGCGATGAGTTACCCAGAGTGCTAGAACTAAATCAAGTTGTTTGGTATCTTTCCTCCTTGGATAGCCTAGAATTTTGGACTGTTTGGAAGTGAAATATTGTACTCTTTCCACTATTGTTTCATACACTATTTCGCAACTTCTCTAAGGCTGAAAATTCACAGGGTTTAGATCTGGGAAACCTCTAATAAAAAAGGTGAAATTTTGTTTTGCATTAACTTCCTTATTATAGAAAAAATTCAACAATGTTCCAACAGGATCATGCTACCAAGTCTTCTCAACCCTGGTCATTATTTAAAGGATGTTGGAAACCAATGGATCATCCCTTTTATAGTTATTGATGAGTCTAATGTGGAAACTTCCTCTTGATCCCCTCACATGTCCTCATCAGCTAGCTCCAGTTCCTCTTGGCATCATCTATTTTATTCAACACCTAGATTTCAGTTTTGAACATCTCTCTCGTACCTACACCTCCTCTTATATTCTCTTTTAGCTAAGCACATAACTTTTAGCTAGATGGCTAACTCTGTATCTTTATCTGTTTATTTTTCTTATATAGAATTGATATAGGAGTTTCTTTCGTACTCCCGCTTTATACATATACTGGATATATTCCTTTATTCCTATCTCTCCCTAACTAACTATCGAAAAGGGGAAAAAAGCATACTTAATTTGTCAAGATTTGAATGTCTTCTAGCTGTATTTGCTTGTTGTTTGATTGAGTTGTTAATGGTATAAATGCTCCTATTTTCCTCAAGCAACATCACCAATAATTATTAGCATGAAATTAAACAGAAGTGAAGTTATTTCTACTTGCAATCCATGGGAGGTTGAACTTGGTCATTTTCCCAGAGTAATACCAACAGAAGTTACTGACGTTAAATTCGTATATCTCAGCTGGCTCTTTCATGTAGTTTCATAACAAAATTGATTTTCCTAACAGTTGAACCACTGGATAAAACTTCAATCCACAACCACTGTGCATGTGACTACTATTGTTTACCACTTTCATGCACAAGAAACTGCTAAATATTCACTTCTTGTAGCTACTATTTTTAGAGGTAAATTAACCCCCACGAATTCATCTTGAAGGAAATATTTTAAGAACTCTCAGAGCCTTCTATAAATAATGTCTCAACACTGATTTTTATGTGAAATATCGCTGGTGTTTATATGTTCCTTCCATTCATTCCCAAACATGAAATTATTTTTCTAATGATATTGGTATATGTATTAGATCCACACCTCCTCTGACTTATACACTGTACAAGTACCACAAATCCTTCCCTTGAATTGAATGAAGTCATGCATTAGGAAATATATCTCTCTCTTACATAAAAAAAACATGTCAAAATAACTGTTCCAACAAACATCCTTTTAGAGAATAAAAGTATAAGCATATCAAAAAAAACTTGGCAATGCAAAGGGGAGGTCGGATTAGTATTCAATCTTGACGATATTAGCATGAGTAAATTCAACTTGGGATATTTTCTTGGATTAGTAATATTAGTAACAATTCTTTCATGTTCATGTAAAGATAGGTCAAAGTGATTAGACTAGGATTTTCGAGCATTGTAGAACAACAGATTGATCAAAGGCTTTTCTTGTTTGTAGAACTAGGGAATACTAAGTCTGAGTGGTCAAGTGAATTGGAAATTTGGCTTACCAAATAATAAATATAGCAAGACGAAATAAGGCTTAAGACGCATTCCTCATGCACAAACATAAACAAGGATAGGGATTCAAATGATGGCTTGGAATTGACAAAGATGGTAAGACGATGAAGGTCTTTGAAAAGTCAAAATAGAAAGAGAAAGGGTTTTAGTACAAGGACATTTGAAGCCTGTTACCACCTATGTTGCATGGATTCAACCAAACTAGCTTCATGTTCGTAGAGTTCTTCAGTGGTGTCGAGCATTATTTGATTTCTCTTCAAGCAGAACTAAGAGCAGATCCAGAAATCTAGCAGCCTAAAATAAGATGGGTTGGATGATTGATATGATTATTATAGGATTTAATGGCTTAATTAATTGCTACCATCCTAGTAATGAAAGCGAATGACATATTTGAGAAAGGATGTTTTCTTCCCTTCATTGATGTGTTGATCTTTACTAGCCTGAGCATGCAAACAACCATGTATGAGGTGTGGCTGCAACCTTTATTATAGGATTTAATGACTTAATTAGTTGCTCCTAGCCTATTACTAAAAGCTAATGTAGATTTGAGAAAGTGTGTTTTCTTCCCTTCTGTTTAGTCAGTAATTTGTTTCTTCAATTTTGGTTTTGTTTCTCCAATTTTGGTTTGATGTTCATTTTATTTGAAGTAACTCTTTTGTTTTAAGTTAGATTATTTGCTTCCTTCAGGAAAATTTTTGGTTGTTAGGTAAACTTTTGAGCTTGGTTTTTGTATTTCTGCTTTTCATTTTGACCCTTCACATCTTTAAATGGGTTTTGAAAGTCATTTTATCAAATGGTGGATTCACTAAGCATACTTTGAGCATATCTATCACTCAAGCAGCTTTTAAAACATTATACAAAATGCCTAAAAGCTGAAAAACCGCGAGAAAATAGCACTAAAATTATTCTTGTAGCGCTGGAGTGAAAAATCACCAAAGGCGCACTACAAGAATATCGCGACCTTCTTTTTTCCCGATTTTCTAGCAAAATTTCATCATGATTTTAAATGGTGAATGACTAATCCCATGTTGTGAGTTGTTTGCTACGTGTGAGCTGCAGAGCTATCATGATTCTAAGTGTTTCCAAGTCATGAAGCAAATCATGGCCATCATTACTCCTAATGCGGTTTGGTTTGACAATTAGCAGTGAATTTCGGTCTAATGTGGCATGATTTGTCATTTACATGCACTGTCAAAGGCGAAAGAGTTTGTGGGGTAACCATAAATGCTAAAAAACTGGATTGTGTCGCTGCAGAACAGAGACAAGGTTATGAAGGCTAACGGGAAATTAGGGCTTTTTAATTCCGATACTTGCAGTCAAATTGATTATTGAAGGACATCTGTACACTTGAGGAGAAGCATTTGACAGCTCAGTACGTGAGTTTAAACCACTGCAATCGATCACTTAGTAGGTATTTCACGATAAACCCCTGTAATTGAAAATTTGGGGCTTTTTAGGCAGGGGTCATTCTAGGAAAATTGATCGATGGAGAGGTTAAAATGTGCTCCTAAATGAGATTTTAACCCAAGAAACAACTGCCTAAGCCATTCTGAGAAGTTCTGTTGAATAGAGGACTGAAAAATAACTATAGGATTGAAATGTTCAGTTGTTGAAGTTCGAAACAGTCTGGGTTGAAAAACTGTGTATGTTTTAGCACTTAAATTGCATAAAAAGCTCTGATACTTATACACAGTGGGATAAATGAGTTGAATGATTAGGATTGTTGGAAGACCTAGTGTCATTTTCGATACTAAGGCTACAGGAAGTATATTGCAAAATGTTTTGTTTTGCTCACCCCTCACACAGGTAGTCTCCAGTTAGCCTAAGAAGCCAGTGATTGATATCACATTTGCAAAGTCTGAACTATGAGGAAATTGGGGTTTGAAGAATAATGTTGGTATTGATACATAGGGGGAAGAAACTATAGAAAGACATTGAAACAGCCACATTCAGTAACAGTCCTCAGTTACACTGAAAGTCTGAATGTTTCAAGATCTAAGTTCTGTTTTCTGTGACTAAACTCAGCTTGTATTAAAGGAGAATCTCATATTTGAATGGATATTATACATGATACCTAGTTTCCTTAGTACTGCAATGAGAAGTTTCAACAGCCTGTAAGCTAAAACATTCAGACATTATGGTTGATTGTGTATTTTGAAGATGAACAGTGGTATGTTATTTTTATGACAGTCTCATTGATGTTTAAATCTCATTCATAAGATTGATGAAGAGCATTGAAGCCTCAGTGTTTTGAATTCTTCTACCTGTTGGAAAGATTTATTTTGCTTTTTGAAAAAGAACAAACAGGTCTGTCAAGAAAATTGCAGAGAGTTGATAAGAGGCTTGAGAAGCAGAAAAGCAGTTCATAGACCATCTACTGAAGTCATACAACTTCCATTTTTTTGTGAAACAATGGGCAAGAGTGGCAAGAGTGGTAAAGTGAACAGGGATGAACCCTCTTATATAACTTGGGTTGAGAAGCTCCCTGGATGTGTTGAATTGCTTCAATAGGCAGGTTGGATGGATTTCTTCAGGAGGTTAGATGGGTATAATGCAGAGGTGTCCTGTAAGTTTGCTCAAGGTTTAAAAAATGACATGGTAACCTTTGGCACTCTCAAATTCAAGCTGACAATAGAGTTAATATTAGAAGCAACAGGAATTAAGAACGAGGGTGAACCATGGTTTAAGAAGCTGCCTTTCGACTTTGAACCACAGAGATACCTATTACCCAATATCACTCCTGATTGGAATAAAGGCATCCTTATTCAGAATTTCAGAAAAGAGTGGGTTGAGCCAATCAGGATACTGCAGAGTTATGTTACTTGCGAGGGTAGGTATGCATATGTATTCAAGTATCACTTTAGATTCCTTCAAGATATGGTGGGAGTCTAAAAAATGAACATGCCTTTCTTCTTTTTGAAGAGCCTGCAGAAAATGTCCAGTAGGATTAAGCAGCATGAAGACCATACATCTCAGTCAATTTTTCATCATGGACTGATCAAGTTAATCATCAGAACTGTGTTGTAGCATGAAGGTAAAACTTGGGACTTTTTTCTGTTTTGGTCAGGTTTTCATGTCAAATAGGATGATCAGCAGCCTCAGATAAAGGGAAGGTGATGATGAAGAAATTAGGTCTAAAGCCTAAGCTTGAGGATAAAGAAGAAGTCAAAGCTGAGAAGATATCAGAACAGGTGGAGGAGGATACAAAACCCAAATTGTTTTCAGCCAGCCTTAAAGGAAAGTATTCATTGTTTGAACATAAGAAAGAGCAACCTGAGCAGTACTTGGCACCTGCAGAGGATTGTCATGAAGAGAAAACTGTTGATAGAAAGGAGATTGCTGTACCCAAGGAGGATATTCAAACCCAACAGAGAAGCCCAATTACAATTCTCTCAGATGATGAAGGATACTTATTGGAGGATGAGCAGCTCATTTCTAAAGCAGAGCTCAAGGTTGAAATAAGCAAAGAAATTCCTACTTTAGGTAGCAAAGCAACAAAACCTAGCAGAAGGAAAAACAAACTTGAAGTAGTAGAATTGGCTGCTATCCAGCATCAGGGAAAGGAGCTGAAAATGGTGGGAGAAACAACATCTTATTGGAGACCTAAAACTAGGTCAAAGAACAAACTAAGACTGAACATGAAGAAATTGCTCAATCCCAGGTTAAACACAAATGAAGTTACTGTATTAGATGATGTATCTCCTGATGAAAATCCAGAAGTTAAGGAAGATAGCAGAAAAGAGAAGAAGCCAGCAGCTGCAAAAGCTTCTTATGTGCATCCTGTAGAAGTCAAAAATTCATCAAAATCATTAGAAGATTCAAGCAAGCCTGTACCTAAGTTATCTGAAATATATTTTGAAATAAGAAGTGATCTTTCAAAGCAGCCACAGTTAAAAGAAGAAACTCCTTTAGTTGAAGCAACAGGTGAAGAAAATCCTAGCATTGAAGACATTCATGCAGACCTGCTGATTGATGATGCAGATCTCTTCAAGATTCTTAACATACCTTGGAGGCCCACAGATGAACAAGAAGCTATGACAGAAAAGGTCATTAATACAGACAAGGAGAACTTGCAGAAGACTGTCAGGCAGTACAGACAGCAAATGACTTACATGCAGGATGTTAATGATGGATTAATGATGGACAATAGGAGGTTGAGATAAGATCTGCAAGATGTGAATGACCATTTCCAAGAGTTGACAACAGTAGCAAAGGAAGCACTAAAGAGGAAAAGGGCTATTGACATGCATTGTACAGAGTTGGAAAGAACAGTCCAGGACCTGCAGCAAAGAAACAAGGAGCTTACTAAGAAGATAGATGACATGGAGCAGGAGCAGAAGAAGGCTAAGAGGAAAGACCAAGCACTAGATGGAATTGCTCTCTTAGCTGAGGCAGTGAAGTGGTTTTGAGACAGTTGTCCATTTAGTTAGTTGCTATCTTTTGATAAACACATATGTTAGTGATTTACTATTTTTAGCATATTTTGTAATTTTGTAAGTTTATACTTTTTACTTTACCTCAACGAGTTGATAGAGACAGTTAGGGTTTTATACCCAACTTATTTTGTAAAGAAACACTATTTATATAGACAGAGAGATCTTGGAGTGGGTTCGATTTTTGGGAGTTTCCAGGAGGTCTTCAGACTCTGTTGGTTTTCAGACTTGTTCATGAGTAAGGTACAAAACTCTTGTATGTAGTGGTTAATGAAACTATGAGATATATATGACTTTTACCCTTCAGTTCTTAGTATTGGCTTCATTTTTCATCTTGTTTAGTTGCTTAAATTTATAGATTCATTGATTGGTTTATGATTATATGCTGGTAATGCCTGTCATTTATGTATGAACCTCAATACTGTTTCTGTTTGATCTTGTTAGATATATCATGGATCTTTATCTTCTATTGCTTATGATTTATTAGTTATTTTACTTATGAATGCATTCCCTGTCTGTTCCCAAAGTTCACAACCAAAGACACATTACAGAAACCCTTAAACTTTGTTTTCTTTATTGAATTTCATTTGAGATTGTGTTGGCTTGTTTCTCTGGCCTTGGAAACAATTTATGGCACAAACATATTTGGCGCCGTTGCCGGGGATGAATCCAAAGCATATCTTCCCTGGGATACTTATCAGTTTTCCTGGTTTGCGAGGTGGACTTAAACCAGCACTTTGAAGGCTATTTTTCACCAAGTTGTCAAAGTGGCTTCTAGAGGAATTGGAACCAGAAATAGACCTACTTCTCCATTGCAATTGGGTGTGACAGATCCTGAACAGATCTTAAAAACAGTAAGAAAACTTAGAAGGTCTCAATATTTACCACCCTCCCGTGACCCTGACCAATTGGGTGTTTCATTACATTCAGCTAAAACCTCACCTTGGATAAAACCTACCATTCCTGAGAGCACTTTTCAAGTTTTTACCAATCCTGAAACCTTTTTGAAAGCCAAGACTGCTTCTCCTGGTAAAATACCTCTTTTCCAACTGAAAGTTGGAAAGATCCATTTTCAAACAAGTTCCAGTCAAGCTTCCTCATCTTCAAAACCATTCAGTACAAAGATGGCAGCTCAAAACCCACCCATGGATATGATGGACCAGATGGTTGCAGCCAGGTATGCACCATTAGTCTTACCTCAACCTTTACATGCATTTCCTGGACATGATTACCAAAAGTATATGCCTAGGTTCAATGGACAGGGGGAAACCACTGCTGAAGAACACTGGGAGGCTTTCCTTAGCTATGCTAACAATCAAAACATTGAGATAAAAGATGTATGGATGAGGGTATTTGTTCAGAGCCTTGATGGGGATGTAAGGAAGTGGTTCAGAGAGTTTCCTGCCAACTCAATCACAATAATTGAAGAACTTCGTGATCTTTTCCTGAGGCAATGGGGAGACAAAAAGGACCACACCTACTATATAACTAAGTTTGGAGCTCTCAGAAGAAAGAAAGATGAGACTGTTGCTGATTTTTCCAAAAGGTTTAACAAAATGTATAGTAAAATTCCAGCAGAAATTAAACCTACTGAAACATCAGCTAAGCTTACCTATGCAAATGCTTTTGATCACGAATTTTCTTTATTAATGAGAGAAAGGACATCTATCACTTTGCTGAACATGCAAGATGCAGCATTAGAGGTAGAGTCCAATTTACTGGCTTCAAACAGACTTAAGAAAGAAACACCCCAATAGATTTATGAAAGAAAAGGAAAGAAGGAAGCTGTTTCAACAAGTGCTGCTCCTCAGTTTGCAGAAGCCAAGATAGATGAGATGGAAAAACTGGTAAAGATTCTTACTACCAAATTGAATAAATTAGAGCTTGAAATAATTCTTCCAAACCTGCTCCAGAAGCTGAAAGGAATCCAAATAACCAAAATCAGTTTAGAAGGCAATTTGCTCCCAGATTTGTACCAAGAGAGCGCAGGAACAATGATATTCAACGAGAAAGGAGAGAGAATGAAGATCAAAGAGTGCCCCCACCTCTTCAAAATAATGTAGTTGATGAAGAAGAAGTTGATGAACAGTAGCTATTTGAAGAGACTGAGACTGATCAGGATATGAACCACTTTGGAGATGGATTGTCTACAGGTTTTGTTACTGAAGAAGATTTTCTGAATTCAGAATATTATGATGCTGATATGTTTGAAATTGAAGATGATTTAGGCTTGGAAAATACTACTGTATCTACTGCTGTTCATCAAAATGGACCTAAGAAGACCATAAATCTTAGATCAGGCCCAAAACAAGTGGTCCAAGCCCCCAAGAAGAAGGTTGTTGCTCCTGCTGCAAATGCTCCTGCTGCAAATGCTCCTGCTGCAAATGTTCCTGCTAAACAAGTACCTGATCCTGTCATAGAAAAGAAGCAATCTGCAGAAAAATCAAAGAAGAATGGCGAAATTGAAGAGGTAAACAAATCTGTCTAGAATTTCAGTTTGGAGAATGAACTAGGGAAGTTAAATATTCCTATACCTTTGACTAAGTTAATAAAGAATCCATCATATAAACAAACAGTTCTGAAAGTGATGAATGTACCCATTAATCAGCCTGTTTCAGATACAGTTAATTTGTAGGAAGAAAGCCCAAGAATTTTTATTGGATCAGCTTTGGCTGAAAAGACTGAAAATGAAGCTGGTGCTTCTCCTCCCTTTTATGTCACCTTGACTGTCCATGACCAAATGATTCACAATTGTATTTTAGATTCAGGAGCCTCGCACAATTTGATGCCAAAAGCTGTAATGGAAGCCCTAGGCCTCAGTATCACCAAACCTTACCATGATCTATATGCCTTTGACTCCCGAGCTGTGAAATGTTTAGGAGTGATTAAAGATATGGTTGTCAGTTTAGCTCAGTTGCCTATGAAAAATGTGATAATGGATGTCGTAGTAGCTGACATTACACCAAATTTTGGCTTACTCCTTTCCAGGTAATGGGATAAAAAGGTTGGGGGAACCTTATAGATGGATCTCTCTTATGCCACCATTCCTGTGTTTGGTGGAGAAAATAGAAGATTATACAGAGAGCTGCAGTTTGCTTATATAGTCACAGATGATAAAAATCCCACTAATCATCCCTTATATTCTGTTGACAAAGACCTGGGAACTTGCATGTTAAATTTCAGTGATGAGGATAGTTATGTTGGTCTATTACAAGTGGAAAAAGATCAGCCAATAAAACACAGCAGAGAAGAAGAAGATGCACTATGGCAGTTGTACTTTGATGGATCCTCATGCAAAGAGGGTGCTGGAGCTGGAGTCCTACTCATTTCTCCTGGAGGTGAAATTGTGAAACTCATGTATAAGCTGGAGTTTGTTACCACTAACAACACTGTTGAGTATGAAGCTCTGTTACTGGGGCTGAAAGCTACTAAAGACTTAGGCATTCAGCAAATTGCTGCATTTGGCGACTCCGAGCTGGTTGTTCAACAGGTGAAGAACAACTATCAAGTAAAGTAGGGTTTGCTGAAAATATACCGAAATGAGGTATGGGATATGCTTGACAATTATTTTGTAGCATTCAATATCACTCATATTCCAAGGAATCATAATGAGACTGTAGACTCATTAGCTTTGGCTTCCTCATACTTCAGAATCCCTAAAACTACTCAGCTAAGGTATCCCATAGAAGTAAGGTACAGACCTTGTGTACCGGATAATGTGAAGCACTGGAGGGTATTTGAAGATGACATTGAAATCAAAAAATTTATTGAGCATACAGATGAGTTTACTAATGCCCAAATTGACCAAGAAGAAGATGAAGGGGATGAACAGTTAGATGAGTTTGCTGAAAATGAATCTGCTGAAAATGAGTCTGCTGAAAGTAAGTTTGCTGAACATGAAATAGCAGGTCATAAAATCATTGAGTTGAAGAGTAACTTCATCCCAAAAGGTTTAGTACCTTTAGAAAGAATATTTACCAAAGATGATACTCCTTCAAATCCAGTGGTTCAATATTCAGAAGACAATGTAATGGACTGCAATATTGGTTCTACTGAACATCCAAAAATGGTAAAAATTTCCAAGTCTCTGTCAGTTGAACAAAGAAATAGATATATAAAGCTTTTGAAGGAACATGTAAATGTGTTTGCGTGGTCATATGAAGAGCTAAGAACCTATGATACAGCAATCATTCAGCACAAGGTCCCTTTGAAGCCTAATGTCAAGCCTTTCCGACAGAAGCTGAGAAGGATCAATCCAGCTTTGTTTCCTGTGATTGAAAAGGAAGTAAAGAAGCTGCTGGATGCAAAGATAATAGTGCCTCTCAGGTATTCTTCCTGGGTTGCAAATGTGGTTCCTGTCAGAAAAAAGAATGGAGAAATTAGATTATGTGTTGACTTTAGAAATCTGAATAGATCATCATTAAAAGACAACTATCCTCTCCCCAAGATTGAACAGGTTTTGCAGCAAGTGGTTGGAGCTCAGAGGATATCTATGGTGGATGGTTTCTCAGGGTATAATCAGATTGCCATGCACCCTGATGACAAGGAAAATATAGCCTTTACAACCCCCTGGGGGACATTCATGTATGACAAGATGCCTTTTGGCCTGATGAATGCTGGAGCAACCTTTCAGAGAGCAATGGACATTGCCTTTGTTGGGGAAAAAGATAAGTTTGTGGTCATCTATTTGGATGATATTACTGTATTCTCAAAATATGATGATGAACACTTGAAGCACTTGAGGCAAACCTTCCTAAAATGCAGAAAATTTGGCCTATACCTGAACCCCAAAAAGTCACATTTTGCTGTCCAAGAGGGTAAGTTACTTGGTCACTTGGTGTCTGCTGATGGCATCAGAATAGATCCTAAAAGAGTGAAAGCAATACTGAAGATTAGTTTACCAAGGAGCAAAAAATATGTTCAATCATTTATTGGCAAGATCAATTTTCTGCGGTGGTTTATTCCTAATTTTGCTGAAACCATTAAACAAATCATAGCCATGTTGAAGAAAGATCAGGAAGTGAGATGGACCTCTGAAGCAAAGGCAACATTTGAGAAAATCAAGGTGGCTCTGACAGAAGCACCTGTGTTGGTAAGTCCTGATTTTACCAAAGAATTCCTTACTTTTTCTTTTGCATCAGAAGATACCATTGCAGCTGTTTTGCTTCAGAAAAATAAAGAAGGATTGGAACAACCTATTGCCTTTTTCAACAAAACCCTCAGAGATTCGGAGCTGAAATACAGTATATTGGAGAATCAGGCTTATGCTCTGGTAAAGGCTTTGAAATTTTTCAGAATTTATGTCCTGCATTCAAAGGTTGTTTCATTTGTTCCAAATGATGCAGTGAAGGATGTCTTGACACAGCCTGACAGTGAAGGTAAGAGAGGGAAGTGGATTGCAAAGATTATGGAGTACGATGTGGAAATTAGACCTACTAAGCTTGTCAAGGGACAAGGTTTGGCTAAGCTGCTGGCTGACTCAAATTGTCAGGCTCTAGGACTGCATGTCATGGTTGAAGAATCAGTTCTTGAATAAGATCAAGCACTTTTGGAAAAAGAAAAGATCATGGATTTTTATTCATCTTCAGTTTGGTATGCTGATATTGTTCATTTTCTGTTATTTCTGCAATG
Organism: Pseudotsuga menziesii; assembly: GCA_001517045.1. Taxonomy (NCBI): domain Eukaryota; kingdom Viridiplantae; phylum Streptophyta; class Pinopsida; order Pinales; family Pinaceae; genus Pseudotsuga; species Pseudotsuga menziesii. Next base: position 150,997 of record LPNX010836511.1, on the reverse strand, counting down.
TCCTGACCATTTAGACAGGAAGGCTGCCAGATATTTGAAACTCAAAGCCACAAAGTATTGTTTGGTTGAGGATCAATTGTTCTGGAAGGACCCTGGGGGTATCTTGCTCAGGTGTTTGGATCAATCTGAAATAGGAGAGGTGATTTCAGAGTCTCATGAAGGAGCTTGTGGAGGGCATAAATATTGGAAAGTAACAGCCTACAAAATTTTGAGAGCTGGATACTATTGGCCCTCCTTGTTTGTAGATGTTTATCAGCAGATAAGGGCCTGTGTCCCTTGTCAGAAGTTTGTTGGAAAACAGAAATTGTTGTCTTTGCCTTTAAAGCCTATTGCAGTCAATGCCCCTTTTCAGCAGTGGGGTCTGGACTTTATTGGAGAAATAAATCCAGCATCCTCAGGACAGCATCACTGGATTCTGACTGCGACAGATTTTTTTACAAAATGGGTGGAAGCCATTCCCACAAGGAATGCTACAGATAAGGTAATCATGGATTTCATTGAAGAAAACATCCTGAGTCGGTTTGGATGTCCACAGAGATTAATAACAGATAATGCAAAGGCATTCAAATCCAAGGCAATGGTGGCCTTCTGTGAAAAAAATGGCATCATTCTGAAACACTCAACTCCCTATTATCCTCAGGGAAATGGCTAGGCTGAATCCTCTAACAAGAACATCATCCAGAGCATCAAGAAACTGCTGAAGCATAACAAAAGGTCTTGGGATTCAATACTGAAGTATGCATTATGGGCAGATAGGATTACAGTGAAGCAGGCCATTGGCACTTCTCCCTTTCAACTGGTTTATGGTACAGAGGCAGTGTTCCCTATTCAGTTGGGAATTCCAGTGATGAAATTCCTCCATAATTCTCAAGAGGAACCAGATGATATGCAGAGGAGAATCTTTGAAATGATAGAGTTACAGCAAAATAGAGAAAAGGTGGATGAAAAAGCACAGCTGTATAGAGCCAAGGTTAAAAACAGGTTTGACAGAAACATTAAAGAAAATACTTTCACAGAAGGTGAGATGGTTCTAAGATGGGATGTAAGAAAGGAGCAAAAAGGAAAACATGGTAAGTTTGACAATCTTTGGTTTGGCACTTTTCTAGTATCAAAAGTTTTATAAAAAAATACTTTCATCTTGCAGTCCTTGGAAGGTGAGGAGTTGTCCAGCCCTGTTAATGGACGATTCCTAAAACATTTTTACAGTTTATAAGGGCATTTTTTCACTGATCATTGTACATACCAGTGTGAGTGAGATAGAATAAAGACTCCATAGCCCAATGGAAGTTTGCAGACAGGTAGATAGAAGATAGAAGGCACTGGTCTACAGGTTCTTGAAGCCTCGCAGGGAGGACTTCATCCCGCAACTGGAGCCAGATGTTTAGTCAGTAATTTGTTTCTTCAATTTTGGTTTTGCTTCTCCAATTTTGGTTTGATGTTCATTTTATTTGAAGTAACTCTTTTGTTTTAAGTTAGATTATTTGCTTCCTTTAGGAAAATTTTTGGTTGTTAGGTAAACTTTTGAGCTTGGTTTTTGTATTTCTGCTTTGCTTTTTGACCCTTCACATCTTTAAATGGGTTTTGAAAGTCATTTTATCAAATGGTGGATTCACGAAGCATACTTTGAGCATATCTATCACTCAAGCAGCTTTTAAAACCTTATACAAAATGCCTAAAAGCTGAAAAACCGCGAGAAAATAGCACTAAAATTATTCTTGTAGCGCTGGAGCAAAAAATCACCAAAGGCGCGCTACAAGAAAATCGCGACCTTCTTTTTTCCCGATTTTCTAGAAAAATTTCATCATGATTTTAAACGGTGAATGACTAATCCCATGTTGTGAGTTGTTTGCTACGTGTGAGCTGCAGAGTTATCGTGATTCTAAGTGTTTCCAAGTCATGAAGCAAATCATGGCCATCATTACTCCTAATGCGGTTTGGTTTGACAGTTAGCATCGAATTTCGGTCTGATGTGGCATGATTTGTCATTTACATGCACTGTCAAAGGCGAAAGAGTTCGTGGGGTAACCATAAACGCTAAAAAACTAGATTGTGTCGCTGCAGAACAGAGACAAGGTTATGAAGGCTAACGGGAAATTAGGGCTTTTTAATTCCGATACTTGCAGTCAAATTGATTATTGAATGACATCTGTACACTTGAGGAGAAGCATTTGACAGCTCGCGACGTGAGTTTAAACCACTGCAGTCGATCAGTTAGCAGGTATTTCATGATAAACCCCTGTAATTGAAAATTTGGGGCTTTTTCGGCGGGGGTCATTCTAGGAAAATTGATCGATGGAGGGGTTAAAATGTGCTCCTAAATGAGATTTTAACCTAAGAAATAGCTGCCTAAGCCATTCTGAGAAGTTCTGTTGAACAGAGGACTGAAAAATAACTATAGGATTGAAATGTTCAGTTGTGGAAGTTTGAAACAGTCTAGGTTGAAAAACTGTGTATGTTTTAACACTTAAATTGCATAAAAAGCTCTGATACTTATACACAGTGGGATAAATGAGTTGAATGATTAGGATTGTTGGCAGACCTAGTGTCAATTTCGATACTAAGGCTACAGGAAGTATATTGCAGAATGTTTTGTTTTTCTCACCCCTCACATAGGTAGTCTCCAGTTAGCCTAAGAAGCCAGTGATTGATATCACATTTGCAAAGTCTGAACTGTGAGGAAAATGGGGTTTGAAGAATAATGTTGGTATTGATAAACAGGGGGAAGAAACTCTAGAAAGACATTGAAATAGCCACATTCAGTAACAGTCCTTAGTTACACTAAAAGTCTGAATGTTTCAAGATCTAAGTTATGTTTTCTGTGACTAAACTCAGGTTGTATTAAAGGAGAATCTCATATTTGAATGGATATTATACATGATACCTAGTTTCCTTAGTACTGCAATGAGGAGTTTCAACAGCCTATAACCTAAAACATTCAGACATTATGGTTGATTGTGTATTTTGAAGATGAACAGTGGTCTGTTATTTTTATGACAGTCTCATTGATGTTTAAATCTCATTCATAAGCTTGATGAAGAGCATTGAAGCCTCGGTGTTTTGAATTCTTCTACCTGTTGGAAAGATTTATTTTGCTTTTTGAAAAAGAACAAACAGGTCTGTCAAGAAAATTGCAGAGAGTTATTAAGAGGCTTGAGAAGTAGAAAAGCAGTTCATAGACCATCTACTGAAGTCATACAACTTCCAGTTTTTTGTGAAACAATGGGCAAGAGTGGTAAGAGTGGTAAAGTGAACAGGGCTGAACCCTTTGATATAACTTGGGTTGAGAAGCTCCTTGGATGTGTTGAATTGTTTCAACAGGCAGGTTGGATGGATTTCTTCAGGAGGTTAGATGGGAATAATGCAGAGGTGTCCTGTAAGTTTGCTCAAGGTTTACAAAATGACATGGTAACCTTTGGCACTCTCAAATTCAAGCTGACAGTAGAGCTAATCTCAGATGCCACAGGAATTAAGAACGAGGGTGAGCCATGGTTTAAGAAGCTGCCTTTCGACTTTGAACCACAAAGATTCCTATTACCCAATATCACTCCTGATTGGAATAAAGGCATCCTTATACAGAATTTCAGAATAGAATGGGTTGAGCCAATCAGGATACTGTAGAGCTATGTTACTTGCGAGGGTAGGTATGCATATGTATTCAAGTATCAATTTAGATTCCTTCAACATATGGTGGGAGTCTCAAAAATGAACCTGCCTTTCTTCTTTTTGAAGAGCCTACAGAAAATGTCCAGTAGGATTAAGCAGCATGAAGACCATACATCTCAGTCAATTTTTCATCATGGACTAATCAAGTTAATCATCAAAACTGTGTTGCAGCATGAAGGTAAAACTTGGGACTTTTTTCTGTTTTGGTCAGGTTTTCATGTCAAACAGGATGATCAGCAGCCTAAGAGGCAAACAGATAAAGGGAAGGTGATGATGAAGAAATTAGGTCTGAAGCCTAAGCTTGAGGATAAAGAAGAAGTCAAAGCTGAGAAGATATCAGAACAGGTGGAGGAGGATACAAAACCCAAATTGTTTTCACCCAGCCTTAAAGGCAAGTATTCACTGTTTGAAGATAAGAAAGAGCAACCTGAGCAGTACTTGGCACCTGTAGAGGATTCTCATGAAGAGAAAACTGTTGATAGAAAGGAGATTGATGTACCTAAGGAGGATATTCAAACCCAACAGAGAAGCCCAATTACAATTCTCTCAGATGATGAAGGATACTTATTGGAGGATGAGCAGCTCATTTCTAAAGCAGAGCTCAAGGTTGAAATAAGCAAAGAAATTCCTACTTCAGGTAGCAAAGCAACAAAACCTAGCAGAAGGAAAAACAAACTTGAAGTAGTAGAATTGGCTACTATCCAGCATCAAGGAAAGGAGCTAAAAATGGTGGGAGAAACAACATCTTATTGGAGACCTAAAACTAGGTCAAAGAACAAACTAAGACTGAACATGAAGAAATTGCTCAATCCCAGGTTAAACACAAATGAAGTTACTGTATTAGATGATGTATCTCCTGATGAAAATCCAGAAGTTAAGGAAGATAGCAAAAAATAGAAGAAGCTAGCAGCTGCAAAAGCTTCTTATGTGCATCCTGTAGAAGTCAAAAATTCATCAAAATCATTAGAAGATTCAAGCAAGCCTGTACCTAAGTTATCTAAAATATATTTTGAAATAAGAAGTGATCTTTCAAAGAAACCACAGTTAAAAGAAGAAACTCCTTCAGTTGAAGCAACAGGTGAAGAAAATCCTAGCATTGAAGACATTCATGCAGACCTGCTGATTGATGATGCAAATCTCTTCAAGAGGCTTAACATACCTTGGAGGCCCACATATGAACAAGAAGCTATGACAGAAAAGGTCATTAATATAGACAAGGAGAACTTGCAGAAGACTGTCAGGCAGTACATGCAGCAAATGACTTACATGCAGGATGTTAATGATGGATTAATGATGGCCAATAGGAGGTTGAGAGAAGATCTGCAAGATGTGAATGACCATTTCCAAGAGTTGACAGCAGTAGCAAAGGAAGCACTAAAGAGGAAAAGGGCTACTGACATGCATTGTACAGAGTTGGAAAGAATAGTCCAGGAGCTGCAGCAAAGAAACAAGGATCTTACCAAGAAGATAGATGACATGGAGCAGGAGCAGAAGAAGGCTAAGAGGAAATACCAAGCACTGGATTGAATTTCTCTCTTAGCTGAGGCAGCGAAGAGGTTTTGAGACAATTGTCCATTTAGTTAGTTGTTATCTTTTGATAAACACATATGTTAGTGATTTACTATTGTTAGCATATTTTGTAATTTTGTAAGTTTATACTTTTTACTTTACCTCAACGAGTTGATAGAGGCAGTTAGGGTTTTATACCCAACTGATTTTGTAAAGAAACACTATTTAGACAGAAAGAGAGATCTTGGAGTGGGTTCTATTTTTGGGAGTTTCGAGGAGGTCTTCAGACTCTATTGGTTTTCAGACTTGTTCATGAGTAAGGTACAAAACTCTTGTATGCAGTGGTTGATGAAACTATGAGATATATATGACTTTTACCCTTCAGTTCTTAGTATTGGCTTCATTTTTCATCTTGTTTAGTTGCTTAAATTGATAGATTCATTGACTGGTTTATGATTATATGCTGGTAATGCCTGTCATTTATGTATGAACCTCAATACTGTTTCTGTTTGATCTTGTTAGATATATCATGCATCTTTATCTTCTATTTCTTATGATTTAGTGGTTATTTTACTTATGAATGCATTTCCTGTGTGTTCCCAAAGTTCACAACGAAAGACACATTACAGAAACCCTTAAACTTTGTTTTCTTTATTGAATTTCATTTGAGATTGTGTTGGCTTGTTTCTCTGGCCTTGGAAACAATTTATGGCACAAACACCTTCATTGATGTGTTGATATTTTCTAACCTGAGCATGCAAACAACCTTGTATGAGGTGTGGCTATAGCTTGGAGGTATTCACTATTCTTTAGGAGTGTACATCACTAAATCATGAAAATTGGAGTCTTCTACTGAGTGAAGGAACTACAATTAAGTAATGTACAGGTCGTATTTTTATGAGAAATTTTAGATCTATTTTTTGAGTTTAACTTTGTTGTTAATAGTGACGTTTAAATATTTCCTCATAGAAAAATTTGTGGCTACAATCACTATTTGAATCAATGCCAAATATTTATGTTGCAATCACATTGTACGGTGAGGAACTTTTAAATTGAGTTTTGAAATTCATAAGAGGAACATGCAGTAAACATTGACAGTAACAGTCAGTGTTTGACAAAATAGAAAACCCAACTTTCACATCCATATCATTTTGCTTGGATAGTAAGATATGACAATGTGCATGTGAAGTGTTTGTCAAAATTCTACTACCAATACCCCATAAGTAAGTTTGAAAACTCAGAAGTAAGTTTAAGTCTCAGATTCTAGGATCAAGTGTATAGGATATTTGTTTTAATCTCCACTATAATACCTACACACACACACACACACACACACAAACACACACACTATAATATTTTTTTTTTAATCTCCACTATAAGATATTTGTTTTAAAGTAATTCCTTTGGTTGTTTGATTCTTCTAAGTAATACTTTACTACAGAAAATAAATAAATTTAGTTCAAATCACATGGTTTGGCATAGTCCCTTGGCTAGGAACATATCAAAGAGAAACATCAAATTTGGACCTTTTTCGTGGAATGGAGGTTCAAAATTTTTCAATCCCTCGGCTATAATGACAAGACACTACTGCAAAACCCTCTAATTAGTGTCTCTTTTTGCTTCCTTTTTGCATCTAGACCATCTTTCAATGTATTTTTCTTAATTTATTGGACAAAATGGTGCACCTAGTTTGTACATCTACTCTTGTTGCACCCCCTTTAATGTCCATGTTTTCCTCCACTTTTACACCCATGTTTTCATACACTTTCGCATCCTTTTTTACATCCTCTTTTGCATTGACTTCTGCTTCTTTTTTTGCATCCATTTTTTGCATACCCTCGTGCACCAAGTTTTACATCAAAGTTAACATCATGTTTTAGGTCTAGTTAAATTCATCTAGTTTTGTTTCATGCACTTTTATATCCACTTTTGCACCCACATTTTTATCCCTTTTTGCATCCCATTTTGCATCCATGTTTGTGTCTTTTTTTGCATCTACTATTGCATCCACTTTTTCCACGTCCGAATTCACCCCCATTTTTGTGCCTACTTTTCCACCCACTTTTGCTTCAACCTTTGCATCCACGCTTGTATATTTTTTTCATCCAAGTTTACATCAGTTATTGCATCCCTTTATGCATCCTCTTTTGCATTGGCTGTTATGTCTAATTTTGCGTCTACTTTTGTTGCATCCACTATCACATCCAATTTTACATCCATGGTTACATCCAGTTTTGCATTACATTTTTCATCATGTTTTGCTTCCACGATTGCGTCTTTTTTGGCATCCATTTTTTCATCCTTTTTTGCATACACTTTTGGTGCACCCCATTATGCACCCACTTTTGCACCCACATGTTTATCCCTTTTTGCATCCATGTTTGTGTCCTTTTTTGCATCTACTATTGCATCCACTTTTGTCACGTCCGAATTCACCCCCATTTTTGTGCCTACTTTTCCACCCGCTTTTGCTTCAACGTTTGCATCCACGCTTACATATTTTTTTCATCCAAGTTTACTTCAGTTATTGCATCCCTTTATGCATCCACTTTTGCATTGGGTGTTATGTCTAATTTTGCATCCACTTTCACATCCAATTTTACATCCATGGTCGCATCCACTTTTGAATCACATTTTTCATCATGTTTTGCTTCCACGATTACGTCTTTATTGAAATCCAGTTTTGCATCCCCTTTTGCATACACTTTTGGTGCACCCCATTATGCACCCACTTTTGCACCTATTTTTGTTGCATCCATGTTGGCATCATTTTTTGCATCCATTCTTTTATCCACTTTTGCATCCACCTTTGCACCTAGGTGTTGAACATGAAAATGAGGATAATGATTATGATATTGAGGGTGGCAATGATGATGATGATAATGTTGTTTACAATGATGAGAATGATAACAATTATGATGATGATGACAATTATGTTGTTGTTGATATGATGATCATTAGAGGAAATTTGAGGTCTAAAATGGGCCTCCTAAGGAAAATAATAAAATAATAGTTATTAATTTTGGAGGAAGAATGAAAAAAACTACTTTTTGTGTTCGTATTTTTGATCTATCTCCCTGTGTTTTCAGTCAAATTCTAGGAGGGAGAGATCGTTGGATGCAGAATTTAATTCTGCATCCAACGAATACCCACACTGCATACTTTTGATGGACCCAGCTACCCCAAAAACAAGAAATACCTGAAAAAAATGTAATGATGATGTCATCATCATGTTTTTCAGGTATTTCTTGTTTTTGGGGTAGCGGGGTCCACCAAAAGTATGCAGCATGGGTACTCATTGGATGTGGAATTAAATTCCGCATCCAACAAGCTCTCCCGCTTGAAATTTGAGTAAAAACACGGGGAGATATGTCAAAAATACGAACAAAAAAAATAGTTTTCTTTTATGACAAATATGTCAATTCAACCATTATGGTTGACTCATTTTATTGAAATTCTATTGGTTCTTGAATTCCAACTCACAAAATTTATTGTTGGTGCGTTTTCTTATAAGGCCCATTTTAGACCCGAAATTTCCTCTAATGGACGATGATGATAATGACAACGTTGACGATGATTATGATGGAAACGAAATCAATTATGATGATGGTGATGATGACAATGAAAATGATGATGAATACAATGAGAATGATGATTTTGATCATCTTACAAAATAAAGTTGTTATTTCTCATTCATAAATTGTATGTGTCCTCCATGACCCTTTTCCAGTAATCACATATTTTTGGTAGATATTATTTCTTATGCCAAGGTTAATGTTGAATAATTGATGGCAATGCCAATAATCATGATGATGATGATGTCAAGGAAAATGGTGACATTGATGACATGAATGATGATTATGACAATCATCATTATAATCATCAGCATTTCCATCATCGTCAGAAAAATAAACATCGTCACTAGCATTGTCATCTATTTCACCATCATCATCATTTAAAGCATATGGGATATGCTTACCATTCAAAGTATGCATAAAAAGTGGGATATTGTTACAATTTTAAGCATGCATAACTCATAACTATGATTGAGAACATTTTAGTTTTGGAAGGAAAGTGCCCCAAATCAATGGAAAATAAGAGAAAGGGTTCGATGCATTCTCAAACCTAATTCCATGGTCAACGCGTGCTAATTTAGTTTAGATTTCAACATATTATGTTTTTGTTTCAGGAGGTGGTGTTGGCCAAGGAAAGAGGCACAAAAAGGAAGTTCGTGAGTGCAACCAAGGAAAATGCGCCGCACGCATGATAGAAGAAAAGGAAGATCACGAAGGACGAAAAAGGATTGCAAAGGCAGAATAGAGAGGTGCACAGCAAAGGAAAGGAAAGCGAGGAAGCGCACATGGGGAAAACGATCGAAAAGTGACAAGGCGATCGTGGGTGCATAAGTCAGCTTAAGTCGGTGGATTTCGCATGATCCTAGACGAAGGATGTGATTCATACCTAGATGAAGGATCCTACGACAAAGAGGAGGAGTATAGCCAAGTTTCCAAGAGAGCAGAATCGAGAGGGTCTGCAAAATCGCCAAGAATAGGACGTGACTATAGCATTCCAGAGAGATCACCCAGAGAAAGACCTAGAAGTCCATCACCTGAACCCCTTGTGAACACTAGCAGTCCTAATGTCAGGACTAGTGACAAAGAAATCCCATGACCGATCCCCGTAAATCCTATCAACGTAGGAGGTCCAACGAATAATACCAACACCACCCTAATGGAGGGACTAGATGTTAGATTACCCACCTTTAATGGGAATGGAACAGAAGACCTAGAACAAAATCGGTTTCTTTGTGAAGTTGTCTCAATGGTATGCTTAGTACATAATGCTGATATAAAGAAGGCACAGATGATCACAACGCTAAGGGGTCGTGCCCTAGATTGGTTCGTGAAATTTTGTGCTGTACTAGTAGGAACCTCATAGAAGACTCTTGAGGAGATTCGGTGGGAAATGATCTCAAAGTTCTGAAAGCCCCAATAGAAGTCCCAATGTATTACCGAAATCAAGGAAATTAAGCAAGCTCTCGCAGAAATGGTATGGGATTTCGACCAACGGTTTCAAACACTGATGACCAAGGTCAGTTTCTAGATGTTAGTTGTACAACATAAAGAGTGGTTTATTGCTGCACTACTACCACATATAAGAGGGCCACTCATGCAGCAAAAGATCGCAACACAGATGGAGGCATTGGAGTTAGCAATGAAGCTAGAGGCTTCGTCCATAGGGGATGGTGCCATAGGAATGATACAGATTCAGTCTCAGCTGGCTAATCTGACTATCCAACTCCAAGATATGAAAAGGAGAAAAGAAGCACATGAATACCTCTGGTGTACCCGATGCCGGACCAACAGACATACCAAATATGAATGCCCAACATATATGAACTGCGTTTCGTCCGGAGGGCCAAGCCCATTGAATGGCCAAGGATTGCCTTGGTGCAATATCTACCAAACAAGAGGACATTGAGACACCGATTGCCTGTTTATGCATAAGACAGTATGTACACCGACTAGTCTATATTGTAAATTTTGTAAATCTATAGGCCATGATTAAAAAGATTGTAGGACCTACCAACTCATGAGGGAGAAAATTATAGATGCATATTTGATGAAGACGATAGAGCAAGTAAAGATTGAACAGACCCTACCTCAGTTCCAGGCTCCTCCACAGTTTCAGGCTGCACCACAATTCCCATATCTACAGCAGTTCCAGATGACACCCCAATTTCAGAATACAGGCTCGTATAACTTATACCAACAGCAGTACCAGCAACCACAATACCTGTTACAACCACCTCAAAGGGGGGGGGTGGCGATTTCAGGGGCCAGGGAGGAGGAGGATTTGGTCATGGAAGAGGACCAGTTGTATGCTACAATTGTGGAGTACTAGGGCATTACACTAGGGACTGCCCAGAACCTGCAAGGACTTGCTCATACTGCAAACAGGATCACAATGTGGAGAAATTCCCACTTCTCATCGCTCGATGGAAAGCCCAGACGCTTGGACCATCCAACCCGATACCAAACCCTGCACCTAATCCTGCACCAAATGCTCCCAATCCAAATGCCAATATCAATATATAGATGATAGTCACCGAACCATGAGAACCAAATGTGGTAGTGGTCACGAGTGGAGGTGCTATGACAGGTGCATACCAAGCCATGCAGACAAACCCAGCGATGCACGCGTAACCCCAGGTGTGACCTGCTGCAAAGAAGAAAGCACCAATTGACATTCGAGAACAAAAGCACATATTCATGGATGTGTGTCAAGAGTTTATCGACACAGATCATCCATCTACCTCAGGCCAAGTGAAAGATATGCATGAAAGATTCCATAAGATATTTGAACAACGAAGTACGAAAAAAACTACAAATAAGGTTAGTAAACTTAAACCTTTCTTGTCAAGTTGTTTAGCGCTAATCAAGGATAAGGAAGCGATTGTAGAACTGGAAGCACTCATCAAAACACTTCCATAGGGAGACCCTCTGCTAAAGAAGGTTAACAATATCAGGACCAAGCTCAAAACAGGACATGAACTCAGGATGACCGCGCAAATTGGTGATTATGATATGGACTATATCATCGTCGACTTGGGATCCAATGTCAACATTTTAATCCACCAAATGTGGGAAATAATGGGAAAGCCACCATTAGAATGGTCCCCCATTCAATTAAGGCTTGCAAATCAAGCAAAGGTCCTCCCTGTTGGCAGGCTAGGTCAAGTTCAAGTGGATATTGAAGGATGACGCACTTTTGCGGACTTCGAAGTCATAGACATAGTAGATGATACCACCCCATACCCTGAACTGCTTGGGATTGATTGGGAAATGGAAAACCAAATGATCATAAATTTCAAAAGAAGGATCCTATCATTTGAGTATGATGATATGCGAGTTGTTGCACCGCTTGACCCACTAGAAGGAATGAGGTACGTTGAACCAGTATTCAACGAAGGGCATGGTGACCACCTTGACACCATCTACAATATAACCACCCTTCGGGAAGACTATATTAATACTACTGCAGATGGTAACCTAAGTTGGAAATGTGAGAGCTCATGTACATCAGACTCAGGAGAGGCACTGGAGAAGTGGAAAAACCAATTACATGAAGTCTCATTGAGAAAATGTGCCAAGATAACCATTAGAGGAAATTTGGGGTCTAAAATGGGCCTTATAAGAAAACGCGCCAACAATAAATTTTGTGAGTTGGAATTCAAGAACCAATAGAATTTCAATAAAATGAGTCAACCATAATGGTTGAATTGACACATTTGTCATAAAAGAAAACTACTTTTTTTGTTCATATTTTCGACATATCTCCTTGTGTTTTTACTCAAATTCTGGGTGGGAGAGCTCATTGGATGCAGAATTCAATTCTACATCCAACGAGTACCCACACTGCATACATTTGATAGACCACGCTACCCCAACAACAAGAAATACCTGAAAAATGTGATGATCACATCATCATCATGTTTTTCAGGTATTTCTTGTTGTTGGGGTAGTGGGGTCCATCAAAAGTATGCAGTGTGGGTACTTGTTGGATTCAGAATTAAGTTCTGCATCCAACGACCTCTCCCGCTCAAAATTTGAGTAAAAAAACAAGGAGATATGTCGAAAATACGAACACAAAAAGTAGTTTTTTTCATTCTTTCTCCAAAATTAATAATTATTATTTTATTATTTTAACTATTATTTTATTATTTTCCTTAGGAGGCCCATTTTAGACCTCAACTTTCCTCTGATGTAAGTCTATCAGATGAGTAGGAACTCAGTCATGTCCACTACCCACATATGAAGGACTGCCTAACTTGGCAGCGTTCTTGACTGAATTTAAAGAACTGGTAACAGAGCCACAGTAACTGTCTACACTAGACTTTGCATTAAAAGCTACACCTGCATGATGGTGGGGTACACATAAGAACACCATAATTGAAAGGCCGCTTTGCAGAAGGATACTAGAAGTAAAGTTTGGGGAAGAGATTAAAACTATAACCCAAAGATATATGGGGTTATTAGACCCTGTAGAGCACATAGAACAATGTTCCACAGCATTCTCAAACTACCCTCACCGGGAATGGGTTCACCATTTCATCCACACGCTTGAGACGACACCACAAGGTTGGTATGCATCTATGGAGTTGTGCTAGGAGACAAGAGAATGGGAAGAAAATGCACAGAAATTCACTTACACATTCCAGTTCGAGGATGAACAACCTATAGTTGATATTGTGCTAAAAACTATTAAGGAAAAGATATTCACTGAGATGCCACTGGAGATTGTGTATTCTCAACCTTGTGTTGTGCATTCCCACCAATGTTGTGAGACAGTCCAACATTGGATGACATGTTATAATCTCTTTGGGGACTCGGACGATGATCCGACCAACATCAATATTCCAGAATCGGAAGGATCACGCGAGGTCGAAGGAAGCGTCATTTCCAATGAACAGTTCATTAAGTCGCTAAACATTAAAAAGGTTAACATTGGATCGGAGGAAAATCCAAAATTTGCGAACATTGGAGACTACTAGGATGAAGAAACAGTAGCCAAAATCATTGATCTATTACATGAACTTCAGGACCTATTCCAGAAAAATTTCAGGGAGATGAAGGGAATAGTAGGAGATTTGGGTGAAATGAAAATTCCACTCAAACCTGATGCAAGGCCAGTGAAACAGTGACCATACAAATTAAACCCACGTTATAGGGAGAAAGGAAAAGTAGAACTAGATCGCATGTTGGACGCAGGAATTATTGAACCAGTTGAAGAATCGGAATGGATAAGCCCCATAGTCATCTAGGACAAAAGGGTGACAGGTGAAGTTAGAATCTGTGTTAACCTGAGAAAACTAAATGATGCCTTCTTACATGATCCATTTCCTACACCCTTCACGGATAGGTTTTGAAAAGCGTTGGCGGACATGAAATGTACTCATTCACAGATGGGTTCTCAGGATACCATCAGGTTCAAATTGCACAAGAAGATCGACACAAGACAACCTTTCTAATAGAATGGGGACGCTGCCAATACACGGTAATGCACTTTGGCCTTAAAAATTCCCCTGCTATTTTTTCTATAAATGTAGTATCTGCTTTCAAAGATTTCATTCATAAGTTTCTTGAAGTATACTTTAATGACTGGACAGTCTTTGGCCTGGTAAGAGACCATATTGAAAATTTGCGCATGATGCTGGAGAGGTGTCACCAGTATCAAATTGCACTAAACTTGAGAAAATGTATCTTCTGTGCACCTTTCAGTGTACTGCTAGGCCATGTGGTATTCCGCGATGGGATCTTGGTCGACCCTACGAAGGTAGTAGTTATCCTAGACTTACCTTCGCCCACATCAGTCATGCAACTCAGGTCTACATTGGGACACATTGGGTATTATAGGAAATTAATAAGAGGGTATGCAGAGATAACCACCCGAATGGAGAAGCTCTTAAAAAAAGATGGCAAGTTCGAATGGAATGAAAATTTCCAGGAGAGTCTGGATAAACTAAAGGGTAAAATGGATACTGCACCAATATTAATATTCCCAGATTGGAAAAAGAATTCCATGTACATGTTGATGCCTCATCGATTGCACTTGGCATAGTGTTAACCCAACTAGGAGATGGCGCAATTGACCACCCGACTGCATTTGCCAGTAGGAAACTATCAATGGCAGAGGAAAATGATACCACAACTGAAAGAGAGGGGTTTGCAATGGTCTATGTGCTACAAAAATTTAGACATTATCTATTGGGTGGACACTTCAAAATGTTCACTGATCATTATGCGCTAAAATACCTGATCAATAAGCCAGTGTTGGGGGGGGAATCTGCCGGTGGCTCCTCCTATTTCACAAATTTGAATTTGAAGTCATTGTGAAGCTAGGACAACTAAATGTTGGGCCAAACCACTTATCGTGAATTGAAAGTGGGGAGGAACCCACCAACCTAGAGGAAAATTTACAGGATGCGAGCTATTTTCTATAGATGTCGTTGATAAAGAATTCGATGTGATTATACACTTACTTAATATAGGGTATACACTTGAAGATTATTCAACACGGAACTTAATACATGGTATACACCTAAATATTATTCAACATGGAAAAAGAAACAACTAGTTTTCAAGGCCTCAGACTACACACTAATAGCGAGACAACTCTATAAGTTGGGACCAGATGAAATACTGCAAAGATGTGTCTTTGATCATGAAAGACAATGGGTAATGGCGGAAGCACATGCAGGTGTCTCAAGAGGACACTATGCCAGGAAAGAAACAGTGCGCAAGATTTTGCAAGCTAGACTCTTGTGGCCAATGGTACATATGGATACAAGAAAATACTACCGTAATTGCTATAAGTGTCAAACAACGGGGAAACCATCGTGACTTGATGAAATGCCACTTGTGTCACAAATTACATTGCAGGACTTTGATAAATGGGTAGTGGATTTTGTTGGCCCTATCAATCCACCAGGAAAATGAACTGGTGCACGTTATATCATCACTGCTCCAGATTACTTGACAATATGGGCACACTACAGATTACTTGACAATATGGGCAGAGGCCGCACCTGTAAAAGACTGTACTATTGCAACTGCAGCCCACTTCCTCTTTGAGAACGTCGTCATGAGATTTGGTTGTCCCAAAATCCTAATCAGCAACCAAGGTATGCATTTTGTAAATACCTTAATTGTTGAACTGAATGCAGAATTCCAAATCCAACACAAGAAAACCACACCCTACCATACTCAGGCAAATGGAACTGTCGAAGCATTCAATAAGGTACTCGAAAATGCACTAACCAAAGTATGCAATGTGGACAGAGATGACTGGGACCAGAAAGTCTCAGTAGTATTATGGGCCTATAGAACAACATGTAAACAACTAACTCGATACACCTTTTATCCTCTAGTCTATGGATAAGAAGCAGTCGTTCCCATGGAGTATGTTGTCTCGAGCCTACGAATTGCTGTGATAACGAAGATGACAGATACCAGCACTGTAGAAGAGAGGCTCGCGCAGCTAGTTCAAATGGAAGAAGACCGTTTTATTGTACGCTTCCATCAAAATGTAGAAAAGCAGCAACATAAATCCTGGCATGACCGCCACATCACAAGAAAGCAGTTCAAGGTTGGTGGAATTGTTCTGATGTATGATAGTAAATTTCTCAAGCATCCGGGTAAGCTCAAAACACATTGGTTAGGTCCATACGTATTTTTTCATATTACTGAAGCAAGTGCACTAAAACTACATAAGCTAGATGGAACACCAGTAGCGGGCATGATCAACGGAAATCGATTAAAACCCTATCGTGATGACTGCGACATGGTCCCATAAAGCCGTGATGTGCAAAAAAAAAGTGACATATTTTTCACAAGACAGCTGGCCAAAAGTGACAAATAGCTACCATGCACTAGCAGCTGGTAAGGGCAAGGGAAATTTGAAAAAGATCTGGCACCACTAAACGTTCAGTAGCATTAAAGCGGCAAGCCCGAGGAAAAATGTGGCGGACATTTTGGTCCCATGTGGTAGAGTGCCTTAACTGCTTTGAAAAATGCATAATGGAGCTTAAGCATGCAAAGGATGAGCCCATGTGATCCACCAGAGGGTCCTTCAATATGTCTTGTCAGCTTAAAGACTCGTCGCCTATAATCCATCCTTGTCTTCCACCGTAAACTTCTAATTTGCTTAACAAACCAGCAATACAAAGAGTCAAGCCCGCTGCACAGACTGAGCCATCCTTCAAAGATAAAGACCTTACTCAGTAAAATATTCCAGCCATAGAAAGCACTCTAGTAAGGGCACCTTGACCCGGTTTGACTGCCCAAGAAGATGAAGAAGACTCAGCCAAAGCCGAAAGTAGTACCAAATCCAAGGATCATCAAAAAACCCTTGCAGCATCTGCCGCATCGACCACAAGCAGGAATTCAGCTCACAGAGATAACTTCCTATCGACCACTAGAGAAACCAGTGGGAGCTCAATTTTTTACCGCTATGCAATCCTTGAATACCAACCCCCAAAGTTCCTTCGGACCTGGGGAAAAAATACCTAAATCTTGTAGAGCCGACCCAGTTCGGCCATCATCACCAAAAGCAAAGCTCACTGAAGAAGAGAAGAACTTACTACCGCCCTGTGTATCACCCAGGAGGCCCAGTGCCATAGCAGTAACGATGAGCATTCCAAAGCTATTGGAAGAACATGCTATTCCATAGGGCATCACAAAACCCCAGGACGACCCAAAACCACAAGATTCCATCTTGACCAAGATTCAGGGATTAAAGTTTGAAGACTATGACACTCGGAAAATAGACATCTCCAGAGATCAATTCATGGAAGTAAAAGTTGGTCAACACCAGTGGCAGATGTTGTCTGTGCACTAGAGTATGCATGCATATTGGAGCAGTATGCTATATTAAACCTACTCCTTATGCCCCATTTTGGCCACTCTGGACCAGTCAGAATGTATGTTAAGCAGCTGCTTGTGTGCTTCCATGCTGGCTACCTTTGGCTGAACAAACCATATGAGGTGATGGTGGACTTGATTTCGACCATTACAGGTCTACTGTGGAATAGAATCGACCTATCCCTATGCTTAAATAATGAGGGGGAGAAGACATAAAAAGATGATATGAAGGCTAAGTATCAGCTCCTCCACGGAAAAAAGGGTTTTCTCATCAACTCCATTGAGGATAGTGCGGTGTAAGCAGCAAAAAATATCTTGTATAGAAAGGTCCTATGTAAGATGAGGTTGGTTGAGTGCATGGCCACAACAGTAGAACTTGCTGAAAAATGTGCACAGGGCATGCACATTAACTGGTCCAAGTTAATGTTGAAGGAACTGTTGTACGATGCACAAAAAGCACAAGAACAACCCATAGCTAAGTTTCACTTCTCCTGGCTCTTAATTTTAATTTATTTTTCAATAAGGGCACTGCCACTAGACTATCAGCCCATGGATATCCACATATAGCTTCTTGGAAGGTCCTACCAGAACCTCTGTGACCATAAGGACAACAAGCACAAGAATGATGCCAGAATTATATTTTTCCTACAAGGAGAGAGGCTCTGGAAAATAGTGTGCACGTAGTACCGGTTGACTCCTGCAACGGTTGCAAAGTACCCCGTTCATTTAATTCCATGCAACACACCACAACATTACCTTGCAAACACGTGGGGACCCCAATAAGTAAGCCCTTTCAACATTATTCATCCTCAGGGATGTGGACATTGAGTGAGAAATCAAATATTAGCCTAAGGAATGGCTTACCCATCAGGAGAAGGTACCTACATGACAGAAAGTCCACTAGAGAACCAAAACTAGCATGGCACCAATACTAGTATGTAGGAGCCCCAGGATGGCTCCCAAGAAGACGAAGCGGGAGATGAGCATGATCTACCCAATGACAACCTAGATGACCCCACTATAAGTGAAGAATTGAGCACTAAGCAAGCCCAAAAAAAGAGGGGCAAGCAACCCATGCAAGAGGAGGAAGACGAAGACACATTGAGCTTCCCATATAGTAAGAGGAAAGAGGTTAACCAGCCCTATGTCAGAGACATACCAGATACATACTTGACCCTTCTACGCGATGCCATTGCCGAATTCACAAAGAAAACTTTGGGACAGCTCGTGACCAGGCAAACCAATTGGACAACGGCCATCACCACAAAGGTTAACCAACTCACATGGACTATCACCGAAGTGTGAGACACCATGCAGGCTGGAACCCATGGTGTCCCCCAATCAGATGCCTTAGCAGCGCCAATCATGATCCTGCCCCTAACAATAGAAATTCCTACAGAGGCATTTTCTAATAAAGGTGAAGAAAACGAGTCAAGTTTCCATAACTTGGACACATTGATGTTAAATTTTTCAAAGTTAACATTGCCGCATATATATTCTATTCAACAGGCCGCCACAACAGAAATTAGAATCCATGAAACTATAGCTGGCTCTCAAGCAGCTATGGAAACTAGGAAAGTAAGGGTGTGAAAGCAAGTTATCAACTGCCAGCATGCAAATCTAGCAACCCAAGCCCAGAGGCAGGCTTCACTAGAACAAGCAATAAGGGAAGCAGCGGCACAACTCTTCAATGAGGAAGAAGAGTTTGAGGTCGAACTAGTGCATCAATTGAGACATCTATCCAAGCTAGCCACAGACCTCTAGAAAGAGATCTAGGAGATGAAAATCAACCCACAACTTGGCATGCCCTTGGAAGTGCTGCAACAAAGGAAACAATCGACAACTCAAGTGGTTTCCCGGCTGAGGGAAGCCGAGAGTGTCTGTGCAAAAGCAGTCGAAACAATTGCTACAGCATGGGAGCAACTGATCAATGATGTAGTAGCAGAGCAACTTTTTGAGCAAGCACGGCAAGCAGATTTACAAATCTTGGAACTGAAAGCCAAGATTAAGAAGCTACTAATGAAGGAGAAAATCACCCATGGCATTGAGCTTAAGGAGCTCGTCGATAAGGCCAGAACCCTGCGCAACCAGGAAAGCATGCACCATAAGGAGATGACTGGACAACAGGCCAAAACTGAAAGGATAACAAAGTTAATTCAACTGATTCATCAACGCATCAATGAGTTCACTCACGCACTGGTGAGTACCTCATCGAAACACCCAAGTAACGACATCTTGCAGGAACTCGATAAACAGGCATATGAAGCTTGCCTGGAGATAGAACGACTTAAACCTATTCTAGCCCAGTTCCATCAAAACATTGGCAATCCAGCCCAGCTTCCAGGGAAATATATAGCTGCAGTGGATACCGCCGAAGAACTCTGAGAAGAAGTAGGAGAAGACAAATGCAACACAAATAAGGGCATGTAGGAACATGATGCAGAACAGTGGAAGCACCATCAAGAAGGCCTAGACCAAACGCAGAGCAAGCTATGGGCATAGACTTATCAAAACAAGTTGAAGAGGAAATCATATAAGCGCAAGTCAAAAAAAAAGGCAAGGTACGAGATGCGCAAGCTACAAAGCCAACGAAGCTAAAAAAAAAAAATTCAAAAGATATCATGCAAGGCGGCACGTCAAACTACTCATATGTCCCTTGCTTCGTGGCTTGGGATGAGCCACAGGTGAGTGTTAGGGACTTGTTGTCCCGGGAAAGGGGCACAAAAATGAAGTTCACATGCACAACCAAGGAAAATGCACCACACATATGATAGAAGAAAAGGAAGATCGTGAACGATGAGAAGAGCTCGTGAAGTCAGAATAGAGAGGTGTGTCACAAAGGAAAGGCAAGCGCAGAAGCGCACACGGAGAAAATGGCCGGAAAGCAACAGGGTGGTCATGGGTGCATAATCTAGCTTAAGTTGACAGATGCCGCACGAGTGAAAGCACGTTGTAAGTAATGCCGTTAGTGCCTCATGTCAAGTCATGATCACCACAGCTGTAGCCTGGGGGTCGAATTATGGTGACAGTTAATGCACTGCCTGTAAGAAGTCGATCCAGTATGGTCATGTAAAATGTTATAAATAGCATAATTTAATAGTTAGAAGGTTTATTTTTGTTAGTCATAATTGCAGAATGGATTTGATAGATGAGATCTGTATACCGTTGCAGAGAACAGATCTAAGAGAAAGGGAATTAGAATAGTGTAGAATAGTGGAAGGAGAAAGCTCTGCTAGAGCGGTATAGATGCTAGGAGAGTCGATCCAAGCTGTGTGCGGATCTATAGGTAGTAGCAGTAGATGATGAAAAATAAGACAAAGAGCATGAGAACTATGAGTCTGAACTTAAAGACATATCCTAAGATCAGTCTGCATCTCGTAGAGTGCAAGGTGCTATACCCTTTCTCATGCCAGATGAAGAGCACCTTGGTAGTTTTTCCCAGATGGGTTTCCATGTTATTTCTATGTCCAAATGAGTGATTGATGTGGTGAATGTTTATGTGATTGATTAATATTTTATTTCCATATAAGGTTAAATGTGATTCAATTACTGTTAGTTTCTTGTAATTGGTAAATGGATGAACATAATGCCTTGTTGAATTGAACTTGTATAATTGTATATCATTCTGTATGATTCCTGACTTAAGTCATCGAGTCGATTGGCGTGAATTAGCTGCACTGCATGAGTTGCGCCAGCTGCGAGGGGGAAAGGAAAGTTAGGTCGCGCACGATGACATACAGTTGTGCTCATTCACACAGATGGCAACTCCTCCGTCCATTCGCCCTATTTCCTTCGTTGAGCTCCTTGGTTGTGAACCAAGGGGCTATACTTCCTCGACAATCAAGGAAACATCATTCTAGCAGCTACCCATCTATGGATATCTCGGGTGAGACTATGCCTGCTTTGTAGGTGTTGCCGATGGGGATTTCTCTATCAGGCTGGTATCTCGGGTAGTTGTTGGATCGACGGGCTACGGAGAACCTGGGTCGCGTAAGTGGGGAAAAGTGGCCAACAGGTGGACACAATTCTACGAATAGTTTGGATGGAAGAGAATTAAAATGCGTGTAATATCCTGAATTTTGACCTCGCACTAATGGGCATAATTCCCATTGGATATGATGTTTCTTTGATGTTTATGTTTTGTATATTGGGCATAAGACCCCACTGCACATGAGTGTGATGATTTGTTATATATATTGGGTGTAAGCCAATGTATATGTTTTAGTTAGCATGTATGTGATTGTATATGTTCGGCATGGACCCTAATAAATGAGAGTATTGTCGTAGGACGATATACTCACTATATTATGTGATTTAACTTAAAATGCATATACTAATATGATTAATGTTTAGAATGTGCAGAATATTGATTACATGATTGAGTTCTATAATGTGTTGGGCATGGACCCTAAAGCACATGAGTGATGATATTTTGTGTTGAGCGCAAGCTCTGGAGCACATAAGTGATTTAATGTTTATGTTGAGCACAAACGCTGAAGCACATGGGTGATGAGATTTTCTGTTGAGTGCAAGATTTGGATCACTTGCGTGATTTAATGTTTGTGTTGAGTGCTAGCTCTCGATCAAATGAGTTATGAGATGTTTGTGTTGAGCATAGGCTCTGAAGCACATGAAAAATAAGAATTGGAAGTGTTGGGTATAAGCCCTAGAGCACTCCAAATTGATGTTGAGCATAATCTCTGGAACATCGGATCCTTGGACATTGTATCCCTAGGTGTATTATACAAGTAGATCCTAGCATTAGTGTTGAGGGAAAGGCTCTGGAATTGCACTAAGTGTAAATCTCAATATTAGCGTTGAGTGTGGGCTCTGAATAATGCTAGTAGTTACTGAAAAATTAATTGTCTTGAGTGAGAATGGCTATGAAAAGCATTGATCTTATCTTACTTTTTTTAAAGTTGATTAAATGAAATTTTGAATTTCTACTTCTCATCAAGTACTAAAGAATTACCATAATATACGAGGTAATCCAACATGCAAGGAGGTTTAGAGCTACCTAACCTAGTTGACCAACCCTACTTGAAGGTCTTGATAAAAGAAATGATTATAAGCTAATGAAAGCACCATGTAATTGGGATCATGTTATATGATCCCTAAATAAATATTAACTATACTATATGTATATATATAGTTTATATATATGTTATAAATAAAAGGTTAAGTACATATATTAAATATAAGGGAATAATAATAACTATAATAATTGATAAAGAATCTATATGTTATTATTTACTAAAGGTAAATAAATGAATAAATATTAAATCCTAAAAGGGTTAGATTAGGAACTAGTAAAAGAGTTTCTAAGTTAATTATAATAAATTATTAACTTCACATAAAGATTATTTTCAAGAATATAATGGATTCTTGATCTAATTGAAGTTTAACTGCCCTTTTCCCTCAATATTGTCTATAGAGACCCAAGCCAATGAAATGCTTGGGCATTCTATTCTATGTTATTCCATTTGTTGAGCTTATCATTGTCCCTAATAATTTTGGAGAGCATTCCAAAAGAAAAGCAATCTAGTTCAAAACTTGAGATTCGAGATAGGAGAAGCCTTACCTTTAGGAGCTCTAGACTACTTGCATGTTGGAACCAACTCGGAGGAATCTAGAATAAAATCATGAACAGTTTTGGATCATGGTTGGATGAAACATGGTAGTTACCAAGTTATTCGGTTGACAAATATGAGTTCAAAATTATATAAGTTCTTATTAATTCGGTGTGTTTAAGTGTGAAGGGTTCTAAACATTAATAAACTACAAATTGTAGCTATGAGGTTTTTACCTTCTCTAGTTCTTACATATTTTACTAAGTAACTTGTTTATAATCTTGATTTGGAAATATGCATATTGAATACATGCTCCAGCTAGATTTCCATTAGCTTAAATTTACTAAAACTAGTCTGAATTATTTCTATATAATCTCTAGAGTTAAATTTAATATTACATATTAATTCATTTGTTTAAATTAAATTCATCCTTTATTTCCTAGATAGTTGTTTACAGTTTAAATTCTTTTAGTTCTTAAATGTAAATAGTTCTAGAATAATCTAAATGTCAAACAGTCTAATTTAGATTTAAACCCTAGTTGTTTGATAACTAGTTGCTAGATCTTGTTGAAACATTATTATAAAGTTAAACCACACATTTCACAAAATTAGGTAAAATAAACCCTAATTTTATAAAAACTAATTAAACTCATTCATTCCTTAAACTAAAACATTATATAAACTCTACATCAAAACATTTAGATAAACCGTTTATAATTACAAATAAATAGACAAGAGATAAAATATCTGAACTCATTAATTCAAACCCTCAACATAAATCCAAATAGTGGAAGATTTCGATTCATACTACGAGCCAAATGCATTTGTTCCCATCATATAAATGCTCTCAAAACACCAAACGTAAACAACATTACTAAAACAATAGAAAAATAATAAACACATTTTTTTCCAAACCATGCTATGAAAACATTAAAACATTTCTAAAAATATTTATCACACCCTAGCCATTGAATCCCGTAAAGGATTAGCTCCGGGCCTTTATTTCATTTCTTAAATTACAGACAAAACAATATCAACGAAATGAAACAAATCATTTACAGTTTTAATTAATTATAAAAATAGAGTGATCCCCAATGCTTCGCGTTAGTGGGAAACCATTAACCATTACAAAAGAATCATATAAATGAATCATGGGTTTACAACCCTCAAACCACAAGTCCAATTAAATATCAGCCCAAGATTGAATCATGTAGGCTTCAAACAAATAAATCAAACACATTACAAGCTATAGCATTCAATAAGGGTTTCACCTCTAAGGCTTCCCGTAAAGGTTTTAATATAACCAACTATACGTCAAACGACAAAATAGAGCTGCACTCACCATCTTATGCACAGTAAAAATTTAAACCATAAACACATTTAATATAATAAACCCATGTTGTGTATCAACAATATAAACCCATATTCATTCTTAGAACTACCAAAACAAACCCAACTACATTATTTAATTAAAACCACACGTTGCTACTTTACACAGTCGAATCATCATGCCAATGGAATTGTAAAATAAAATAAAATGCATCATAAAAAGAACCACATAATCATTTACCCAAAACAAATATTTCCATTTAAAGTCAAATAAAACAAAATTCATGTTGTTTCCAACAATAAACTATATACAGAGAGCCGAATCAATTTTTAATGGTCAACATTTATCCAAAAATTACATTTGGAAGAGCCATGGAAGGATACACAGTTGCATATACAGATGCCAATCATTTATCCAAATCCCAAACAACAAAATGACTCAATGATTCATTTCCCACAACCAAGGTCAAATCCTCTACTAAGACACACAACAAGTGTAAGGCCATTTCCAAATTCAAGGCTTACCCAGAGATTGGTTGCGCAAGAAACCTATGAAACTGCTCTCAAGCCATGCAGAGTGCCCATGCTTTTCCACCTACATAGACCATTGAAAAGGATATCATAAGTTTGCATTATTCAAACCATAATCAAATAAACATTACAAATGTACAAACGAGAGTCGAAACACATACCTATCAAAGAGTGTGGAAGCCTAATGATTGCGCAACCCTCACGAGGAGTACGAGACCACAACCTCCACCATAATGAAAACCAAATGAATGATATCCAAACCCTACACAACACTTGGGGAATTCTTCCCATGCTTCCCAAGGCTCAATTAATTCTCCACCCTGTCTACCACTATCACATAGATCAAAACACACTACGATATATTTTGGTATCACGTCGTATACACCATTGTTTACCAACCCCATCACCTAGGTCTTAAACCCTCCATCATCTTACTATTTGCATAGTTAAGCCATAGTATCGATGGCATATTTTTATGCCATAGCCATAAACCCTTCATACTATAAAGTTCAACCATATATTATATTGCATCTAAGGTTTTAAAACCTTAGCATATAATTACAACATGCATACATATAAGTTACAAACCCTTCTTATCATAGGATTTTAAGGTTTAGTTTAGGATTAGGACTTTGGTTCTCTTGTAAAAATTTATGCATAGGAATATCTTAGTGAAGGTATAGCTTTCTGTAAAATGTAGGATGTTTTGTCTCTAATACCATAGGATTGAGTTCACTGACGAAATCACCTATACAAGAAAATAAATACATGCTTTAGTTGAAGACGAACTAAGTAAACCATGTAGCAATAGGAATCCTTACCTTTCTGAGTGGACCATTAAGGGATAGAACCCCACCACTCCACCCCTTGACATACATAGGTAAGTTAGCCTCTTTATAAATAAAACCATAAGTGAATTTAAAGACACGTAAACAAAAGTAAAACATAAAACAACATAAGTGTCGACAAATGTCAGCAATTAATACACAAGAAAACTTAGAATTATGAACATGTCACAGTCATAGAACAACATCATGTAAAACATTGTCATCATACATGAAATACATATAGGAAAATAAGCTTATAGAACTTAGGTTCATATTTACAAACAAGTTTTATTCCACAGAAGTTTTAAAGATGTCCTTGAATTTAGTATTTTATTAGCCTACGATTTTTATTTTTATTTTAAATTTTAGGGAGATTACAATGCGTGGGCTCTTTTGGATTTGTTTTCAGGGAAACAAAGGTTTTTTTTTTGTTGGTATGTTAGTTAGTTCCTTGTTTTTGTACATCCTATATTGATAATTGTAGAGCATATAAAATTAGATTACACAAGTGAATATAAATTTATATACATTTACTATTTCAAAATTGAATTTCGTTACTTGGGTTTGTTGCTTTCCTCTATAAGACACACTTGGCTGCATATTTTTCCCTTGCAGGTTGAAAATTTGAAGCCAAATCATCAACCCTACCTGTACTCGTGTGCTTTGCAGAAATGGAAAGCAGATGAGGAAGTGAAAATGGAGAAGAGAAGGTATATTTACTCTACATATAATACTTAAGTGATATAATTGGGTTTTTATTTTTATTTTTTAGGTTTAAGTTTATAATTAGAATAGTCGAGGCTTAACTTGTGGCAAGTGAATACCTATAGATCACAATTCAAGTGCCACAAACTAATTAAATATGTTACTCGTTCTCTATGTAGTTGTAATCCCCTACTTGTCTAAGTCTAGCTAACTGTTATTGCCCACCGACCTTCTTCTAGTTAAACTAGTTGTCTTCCATGAACTTCCCATGCATATCTTCTATTCCTTGCATATCTTCTATTCCTTGCATGAGAATCACATACCATATCTATTC
>LPNX010836511.1:89791-123845 GCA_001517045.1 Pseudotsuga menziesii | reverse complement strand
TGACCAAAATGCATTGAAAATTGGCACATTTTTTGGATGAATTTGGTGGAAAATAAATAAGTACCCCCATTTTTTTTCAAATCAAAATTTGGAATAAAAAAGACAAAATTGTACCTCAAGCATATAGTTGCATCTGCTACAATAGAACCCTCTTCTTTGGAAAGAGAATAAATATATCTCCTCAATGCTTGCAGAATATTAATGCATGTACCATCCAATAAAGAATTTTCAAACATGCAGTAATTCCCCAACAAAATCATCAAGCCCGAATGTCTCAAAAACAATTATTTACTAAAAAATCTCAAAGAGTTTGAAACATATAACAAATTCGACACCAATTCCTTTAAGATACATAAATCAATGGATTAAAGGGCTAGTTGTGGAAAACATGGAATTAACCATGGAAATAATGATCTCGAACCTTAACCCTGGACTTGCACTGCTTAGGTAGAATGGTTTTTTCGATAGCATTCTCTATCGGTCCCCTCACATGAGTACTCTTACTGGAAGGTCCCAAGTTCCAAACCTCTAAATTCTTTCTTCTAAACCATTTATGAGGTTTCATGTTCAAAACCTCAACCTCATTTCCTTTTTTTCTTTCAAGATCTCCCGTATTTGAATCCTCGTGAACCTCTTCTGTTGTATTTCTAGGCCTGTTGATGTTGTCCTTTCTCCTCCTCTTTCTCCTTGGAGTTCGATCGTTGCACTTCATCTTACTGCCATTTATGTTTTATGCTATCAAAATGTGACAGGAACCATCATTATCTAGCTCGTCTGCATCTGGGTCCTCATACTTTACCTTGTAAAACCCCTTGAACCCTTGAATTAATTCTACATGATCTTACCCATGATTTTCTCTCTACATTCAAATATGTTTCCTTCTATTTCCCGTGACCTTGTCACATGATTGTCAGAATGGTGTTAGCACAAACTAAGTAATCATTTTCATCGCCTTCCATTTTTATTCTCCAACCTTAACAATCAATCAAGCAATATTATGGGAAGGAAATGAATAATATAACATATATGTGGAACTATGTAGTCCAAAAATATGAAAAGAAGACAATCTCTAAGATAATGTACCTCCATACAAAAATTTCTAATATGAAGTGTGTGGTGGAAAACAATATGAGTGGCATACATTTTCACTCAAATACTTATTTGTGTAGTTAGTTGTCATGGGGTCAAGCATATGGTCCTAGAATCCCAACAAAAGTTACTCCAAAAAACAACATTTTAAAATAAAGAAAATTTGAATTTTCAAATTGGTGTTATTAAAAAAATAATGGAGAGAGTTAAATTAGGGACTACATTAACAAAAACATTTATTTTTATATCAAGAGAAAGAGAATGAAATATTTTCCAACAAAGACAAGCCACAATACAAAAACAAAACAAAAAAAGTGCAAGAGAAACAAAAAAAAAGGCCCTAAAGTAGTGCAAGGCCATAATATAAGATACCAATAAGGTTGAAAGGATCCACAAAAATTTAGAAAAAAAGAAAAATATAAAGTTCCACTATTACCATATGTTGGGCACATATAAAGAGATTGTTGGGAGTGCAAGATTGTGTAATCTTATCTTGTTTCCTTTGGAAATAAACAAGATCAAGCTCTAAATGTTGAAATGAAGGACTCCAATGATTTAAATTAAGATTGTTTGACTATAAGCCGAGGAAAAACAAAACACATGAAAATCAAGGAAAAAATAGTGATGACAATGACAATGATGATGATGACAGTGATGATGACAATGGAAATGAGAATGATAACGACAATGACAAGGAGAATGACATGAATGACTATGATGATGATGGTGATCTATATGACAATGAAAATGATGATGATGATGATGCTGATGATGCAGATAATGATGATGGTCATAATCATCATCATGATATCTATTAAAATTGTCATCATCGTCATCCTGATTACTATTTGCATCATCATCATCATCATTGTCATGGTCGTCGTCATCATTACTATATTATACTCCCTAGGTGTAGTGTGGCGGGGTTGGTCTTAATTATTATCCTATGAGATGTACCAATGCCACCAACACTTCATAAACTTTAGGTGACTAAATTTTTCTTTTTCACAATAGGTGAAATTGTGTAAATTGGAATGAAGGAATGCATGCCAAAACCCACTAGTGCAAAACACGGGCTAGCAAACATGTTGTTGTTGGCCAATGGGAGCATGTACATCTGCACTACGTTGAACCCAAAATAGGTTGTA
Organism: Pseudotsuga menziesii; assembly: GCA_001517045.1. Classification (NCBI taxonomy): domain Eukaryota; kingdom Viridiplantae; phylum Streptophyta; class Pinopsida; order Pinales; family Pinaceae; genus Pseudotsuga; species Pseudotsuga menziesii. The sequence continues at coordinate 121,608 of LPNX010836511.1, read as the reverse complement.
AAAGAATATTCATCTGCAAGTTTAGAGATTCCAAACATGAGTTTGGTAAATTTATTACTAGGATCTCTTATTACGTCCGTTGCTATAGCAACATTATGGACTATGCGTCGCTATAGCAACTTGGAATCTTTGAGAAAAATACAAATGTGAAACTGTAAATCAAGCTAAATAAAATAGATTTTAAGCAAAGTCTGGAGAGGGCAGTAGCTCAATCCCCACATTTAATCTAAAGGACCCTACATCAACTATCCCCAACTTGATTGAACTAATGTCCCAAACAAGTGTGCCAAATTAGGGTTATGGATACTGCACAAATAAAAAATGAAATTACCAAATTTATCGACATTGTGAGGCTAGTGTAGTCTCTTGTTCTATCAATGTATCCTATACTCGATGTTGGAAGGAATGAGGGGTAACACAATCTCCTCTACTTGATGTTCGACAGATTGATAGCTAGCACGGTCTCCACAATCTCCTTAGTCTCATATAATCAAAGTTCGACGAAACAAGGGCTAGCTCGAAGCTTTGAACTATTATTTTTCCTACCACATAATGTTTTAGTGAGAAAAAACCCTTCAACAATGAAGTTTTGAGGCTTCTAATTCTAGTTCGTGACCTAGATGACCCTCCTTCGTCTATGTTGTGAGCTTCCTGATGCCCATTTGACTGCGATGCGATATGTGTGAGCCTTATTGGACTAGGTCGTCATTACCTATGTGGTCCTTCTAGATCGGCCTATTGGCTTTGAAACAAAAAATGGAATGAGCTCAGTCACAAAACGTCAAATGAAATGGTAAGTTGTAAAACTCCACATATGGTAAGTCCTCAAACTTCACATATTCATGTTTTAGAGAATGGGTTAGGTGAATGGCTTAGTTTAGATTTCTTTAACATAGTTTTCATTTTTGTGATTTATCTTTTGTTGGTTTAATAGCCTATATTTTATTTTGATAGTTTATTTTATGTCCCATGAATACTTACCACTTTATGTAATCCTGATTTTTCAAATACCTTAGTCCTTGTATATTTTAGGATCTTTTCAATGCATAATTTGAATTAGCCATACTTTAGGTAAAATGACATATCTAGGAGATTATATCTTTGTGGGTAAGCATATAGTGTGCAAAATATTCAAAATATCATGTCCTTTGATAATAAATTAAAATTTACTTTTGATTTTGATGGAATTAATCTATGTAGGAATGATGAAGCAAACTTTTCATTATTTTTTATTATTATCTTATTCTTCCCATTATTTATTTTATTTTTTATTTCTTACTTTTTTATTTTTATTTCGTCGCTATTTCAATGAACTATTTTCTCTATTGCAAAGAACCTTTATGTGTGTTGTTGTAGCGACGATTATCGAGGGTCAAAAAAAAGTTCCAAAATTTTTATCTGTTTATCCATGAAAATTTCAATTTTAACTTATTCGTGGCAATATTTTGTGGAACTTTTGAGCCATATGTACTAGTTTTAGGGCTATCACATTTTCTTTTTGTTACACAATATTGGGCCTTGTCAACAACCTAAAAGGATTTCACCCAATGTGGGAGAGGATGCACACAGTTGTGCATAATTTCCCACAAGAAATATAATTTGAACATATAAATGAAACAAAGAGAGAAGTTTTCCCCCTAGAGAAAAACTACCTCAACCTAATTGAATATCACTGAAGGAAATGGATGAAAGAAGTGAAAAGGGACTATGTTTTGGTTGTATATTCTAAAGGGAATAAATGTCAAGAAACTAAATTTTGTACCTTGGGGAATAATTAGGAGGAGGAAATAGATTCATCAGAACGAATGATTGAGGAAGAATTTTTTAATCAACAAAATAAATGAAAATATGTAGAAATTATACACAACATAAATAACGACCAATGTGAAATATCAGTTCAGGCCTTCATAAGTTTGTCATCATCCCAAACCCTCAATATTGCAGGTTACATTAACAAGCAAAATATCTTGGTACTAATCAATTCAAGAAATACACATAATTTCATTGATAAAAATTTAGGAGAGCGACTCAATTGTTTTATGTATTCAGTGACAATTTTTCAAGTATTGGTTATCAATGGGGAAGTATTAATTGTGGAGGGAAATGAAATAAGATTAAACTTAGTAAGGAATACTATGATTTATCAAGTCCCATGTATGTCATTCCCATTGGAGTAGATGTTGTTCTATGGATTCAATGGTTGAAAATTTTTGACAAAGTTTCTACAAAATATAATGAAGTATTCAAGATATTGGAGTTGGAAAGAGTTCAATATGAACTCAAAAGGTTTAAATCTCTACCCTCTTAGAGGATCATCTCTCATAGAATGGAAAAGATCCTAAAAAATATTGTTGTGGAGTTATTGCTAGAATTTACTCTATGGAAGTGAAGCATGAAGATGAAAGTATTCCTTATGACTTAAAAGGTGCCTTGGAAAAGAACCATATAGTATTCCAAGATCTTCCTAAAGGAGTACCTCCATCTAGGTATCATGAACATGAAATTGAGATTGAAAGTAGTCCTCCTTATAAAAGTCCTTATAGATATCCACATCAACAAAAGGAAGAGATTGACAAATTCAGGTACAAGATATGTTAGATGTAGTTATTATTCAACCAAGCAAGAGTTTCTTTTCAACACCAATATTGATGGTCAAAAGAAAGATAATGCTTGGAGAATGTGCCTGATTATAGAGATATAAACAAATTCATCATCAAGAATAAATTTCCCTCTCCAAATATTGATGATCTGTTATATGAGATTCATGGAGTGGCTTACTTCACAAAGTTAGATCTAAAATTAAGATACCATCAAATTAGATTAAGAGAAAAATACATTATGAAAACAACTTTTATAACACATAAAGGGCACTATGAGTTCTTGGTTATGCCTTTTGGGTGAACTAATTTTCTTTCTAATTTTTAAATCCTTATGAAAAAATGGCCTTATATTTGAATATTTACGTTGGTTTTCTTTGTTGATATACTTATTTATAAAAAATCATGGGAATAACACATTAAACAAGTGGATCAAGTCTTACATATTCTCAAGAAGAAACAATTATATGTAAAAAAAATCAAAATGTGCTTGTGGGAAACAAGGTCATATTGTTTCAAGAGAAGGGGTCAATGTGGATCCTTAAAAGATTGAATCTATCATAAAATTTCCTATTCATAATAAAATCAAGAGTTTTATAGGATTTTTGGATCTTACAGGGTATTACAAGAAATTTGTTCAGAATTATGAATGCATTGAGAGACTGCTCACATCTATCTTGAAGAAAAATTCATTTGTGTGGAATGAAGAAGCTACCTTAAGGAATTCTCACTCCTAGAGGTTTTTATGTATTCTACACTAGTATTAGCAACATGTTACTTCAGTAAAACATTCATAGTCAAATGTGATGCATTGGGAAAACGAAATTGTAGTATTTTTCCAATAAAGGAGTCCATTGGCTTTTGAAAGTAAATAATTCAAAGGAAATGCCATGGTCAAATATACATATGAAAAAGAAATGGAAACAATTTTGCATGTGGTAAAAAAATGGTGACAATATCTCATTCGGAGACAATTTAAAATCAAGACAAGCTGTCATACCCTAAATTTATCATTGGAACAAAGAGTCTCATCAAACGAACAACAAAAATAGGTATTGAAAATGCAAGGATTTGGTTTTAAAATAATCTAAAAAAAGGGAAGGAAAATGTGGTAGTAGATTCCATTTTCATAATAGAAGAATCCTCCAACTTATATTCCATGCCATCTTCCATTCCTTTGTTGTTGGAAGAAGCTCATCCTGAATGGAAAGAATATATTAGTACTTTATATAAAATACAATGTCTAAAAGAAGAGATTGTCTCTATGGAACATTGGGAATGGAAGAGAGATGTTCTTTAGTAAAAGGGTAGAATATTTTTATGACCTCAACCAAATTTGAAAGAACAAATATTAAGGGAGTATCATAACTATATGATGTCAATGCTTCAAATTTTCTTAAAACTTCAATAGGTGTTTTCCAAAATCACAAGGTAAAGATGTTATTTTTGTGGTGGTGGATAGACTCACAAAACATGCACTTTTTTGTGGAAATAAAATTACATAAACTGCAAGCTAAATAGATAAAATGTTCATGAAGGAAATTCATTAACTTAATAGATTTCATAAAATAATAAACACTTATATAAATGCAAAATTCAAAAATAAAAATAAAAATAATCATGGAAATTAAAAGGTTAACAAATGTTTAGAAATTTATATCTAATTTATTTAGAATGATTTTTAAGAAAAAGAAAAAATTCAAGCCTCCATTAATACTGTTTTCAACACTACAACTTTAATTTAGTTATAATGATAGGATTTATATGAACTTGTTCTAAATTGTAGTCATGATAAACAAATTGAAAATACACTTGATAATTGTTAACACTTTATAATTGTTATCTTTATGTTATTAGTATTAATAATTGGAGTCACCCTTATATTTACGCGAGAGTAGGTGCAGAATTTATCACAAATTTGCAATACAAAATATTTATTTTAGAGTTTTAAATTGCCTTTTAAAAAATTAATTTTCTTGTGTTTCTTTACAAGCAATAATGTCTACATCTATAAACTTTGTTTTAAAGTTGAAATGTCTTTTATGCGACTTATTAAATTGTACATCTATTGGACCTTAAGAAGCATAATACTTGGTTTACTTTAAAAATATTGTTTGTGTGCTCAAAAAGCTTGCTCATTATGGTTTTGGAAATTTAGGAGGTTATAAAGGTTTGTATTGTAGAAAATACTATGAAACTTAGATCTAATGTGGTTTTAAGTAGGGAACTTTAAGAGAAAGTGATTTTCATCGTCAATGCTCATAGACTCATAAAGATGAAAAAACCTTTCCACCCATGACGCATGACGACACTTTATGAAAACTCCTTTCAGTCACCCAAAGGACACCTATGGATGGAAGGGACATATATAGAATTATGTAACTCTTTTCAACCTATTTTGTAGATCATTGAAAAGGTATCGAACTAAGGAACAACCTTGGAGAAGACACTAGCTCCTAAAAATGCTTGGAAATACCCTAAAAGTGACTTTTTTGACCCACGCACGCGTTTTCAGTGGGAAACATGCATTTTTACACTTTGCACTCATGAGTTATAAAAAGGAAACCCATGTGTATGTGCTATAGAAGTCAAAAAATATTCATTTATAGAAATTTGAGTAGTTTAGGTGGTTATGGAACTACTCCTTCGGTTGTAACTAGCCTATTCTCAACCCTAACTCTTCAAAATAGTTTATAAGAGAGGGAGAGGGGTCCATGAAAAGGGACTTGGATTTTGGCATTGTTATGCAGGTGAAATTGGGATTCTCATCCCCTCTACCTTTCCCCTAATTGTCATCTTCCTTCGTTGCATAGCTTGGAGGCTGAGATTCTTGGAAAAGAGAAGCAAGAGATCTAGATCAAAGGTTGCATGAGGAGAAGGTATATCATGTACTTATTTCATTGATTAATAAATATTTGATGCTCTTCCCTTTCTAAATCATTGTATGATAGATGTTGCATCAACGTTTATGATCACATGTTAATGTTTATCAGATTGGGGTTTCATTTTATCTTGATTATCATTGTCTTATATGTGGTCAAATTGGTTTGAGGAAGGTTTGAAGTTGTTTTTTAGGTCTCTTTGATTGGAGAGCAAGAGGAGGGCTAAAGAGAAAGCTTGGATCAGCCTTCAGTTTGTAGGGTATGAACCCTTCTAACCCTTGAAACCTTGTTTAATTTATGCTTGCAAATATTTCTATATCAGTCTTTATACCCCTAGTACGTTGGTGGCCTCAACCCCAACCATAGGAACACTTTCCCTAACAACAGAACTTGTGACTCCACTAGGGAAGCCTTGTTTTTTTGGGGGTCTCCTTGTCTTTTTTTTCAAGTGTAACTGAGGTTCTAAGTCCTTCTTGTAGGTTAAGAGTTACTCATAAGTCCTTGAACACCTTCCTTGCCTTTTTTAGGTTATATATGACTTTTTTAGGCCTTCCACTAACCACACGCGATTGTTACATTGCACAGTAGCATTTTCCTAATGCACATGTGACTTCCCTTTGGTAAACATGTGTTTCACTCACGCATTTGCTTAAGGAAACTCATGTGTCCCCTTTTTCAGTAGTTTTTCACCCCTTTTGGGTATGTTTGGGGTGCTCTGGTGCTATTTGTTGGGTCCTCCTATGTCTTTTTCCTATGTAAGACCCTCGTGGATTGGTGTACTCTGTTGAACTCTTGACTTGGTTTTCGTTCATTTTATGAAGCCTTTGGGATTGTCCATTTCTCTTTGCCCCACCTCCTTGCTTGTCTTGGCCTTGTGGTGCATGGTTCTAATCATCCTTTGTTAGCAAACATAGTTTGAAATTAGGATATTGTTTACCTTTATTTCCTTCATCTTTGTTGGTTAACTTATCCATGGCTATGTGGTTCGCTTGTCCCATTATGTAAGTCTAACTTCCAAGCAAGGTCTAATATGTCTTTAGGGAAGCCTAGGGTCTATTTGGTGGTTATAGAGAAAGAGTCATTTTTCTTTGTTTATATTATCTGCATGCATTGGTTTGTAGGTTGTTTTTCTTTGTCATTTATAAAGGAAAAGTAAAAATAACAAGTATTTTATTTATATGAATTTAGGCTAGGGTTTAGTCTTAGGTGCATTGCATGTCTTTTTTTCTTGAAAATTAAAAAAAAAAAATTCTTTTATGGCCTCCATTTTCAATTTTGAAAAGAAAAGAGAAGTAAAAGTTTGCATTTTAAATTCTCTTTCATATTAGTCATCTTGTTTCTACTTTCAATTCAAAACACCATTGATTTCATCACCTCTACCTTTGAGTAATAAACAACCCTTAAAAAGAACGTTTATATTTAAAATATATTAGTAACATTTTATTTCTAAGGATGACACACACTACTCTAGGTTAGTTTTTTGGGTTAGGGACATATTTAACTACCCAAAACTTTAAACTCAAACCTAGTGGCCTTTCATTCAAGAAATACAATCCCATAAAGAAAGACACTAGAAATCTCCTCTAACATAAGAGTCAAGCACGAGGTTGTGCAATACTGAGTAGTGGAGATACCCCTCCTATAGTCCATAGAGCACACACCATAGTTGTTGTACGTATGGGGGCTCACTTAGTACCTCCTCCCGGACCTATGTGGCTCCTGGTACAGTTTGAGTTTTAGGCTTAGTTACCCTTCCCATGTGCATCTATTGGACTGATGACTCTTCCACCAGACTTTACTTGTGATCTTGGTAACCTTAGCATCTTGACATCTAGGACTCGACACGAGTGGCAGTATAAGGCTATTTCCATTGTACCCAGGGCACACGTGGGAGGAAACCTCGTCCATATATTTGGAAAATTGTTTGGTGATTCAAACACTTGCCCCAAAGTGATTGTATAGGGACCATGGGTAAATTTCCCTCTCCCTTAACTGGTTTGATATGGGCCCTCATTATCTCAGACTCTCCTTTGGAAGGTGTCCCTATGTGCCTAGTCTAGATACTTAGGTTTTTATTCTGGTGGCGTGCTCTTTATGTTGTTGGTTTCTAGTTGACCTCATATTTGTATTTCTTGTTAAGTCATAAACTATGGCTATTACCCCTACAAACATTAACCAAGAGGCCCCCATTCCAGGGGTTTCTTATGCTTTTCCTTTTACTAGGAATGTTGGTGTTCCTCTGAAGGGCACTTTGAATCTTCCTCAATTCACCCTTGGGCTACCAGTTTAGTTGTTTTTCACTCCTATTGTCTTGAATGCTCCCGATCCTTCACAAGAAAGCAATTTATATCAAGGGCATAAAAACAATATCTCCCCTTCATCAGTATAAACATCTACTCCTTCTTCTCCCTCATGCATTGAGAATAGACTAAGGAAGAATAGGAAGAAGAAACGAAAGAAAGGGGGAAAATACTTGGCCTCTTTATTTCATGATGGTGGCATACACTCAACCTATGCAATTCATGTTGGACCTCACCACCTATCCTCTGGAATTCATGCTGGGGGAATCCACCCAGCCTCTGTAAGTCATACTGGGGGCATTTACTCAACCTCTACAAGTTATGTTAATCCTAACTACCTATCCTCTAGAGGTCATGCTGGGGGAAAACAATAAGCCTCTGCAAGTTATGCTAACACCGTTGAGAAACTAACTATTCAAAATGCAATCCTAAGTTTACTTGTAATATTTGTGAGGGATATCATCTTACTCATCATCTCCCTACTATTGCGGAGGTACGAAGAGTGTGGTCTGAGTCTCAAGGATATCCTTCTCATGAACAACCTGTAGTTTCCCAACAACCTATTCAACATTCATTTAATCAAGTGATTGAACCAATGTCATCTTTGTTCAATACCACTCTTCCTCTAAAGAGTGACCTTCATCAAGTGGTTGAATCGATGTCAATCTTCGATCAGTCCCAATCTTCCTTTGGAGAGTGAATTATCTGCTAGTCATGTTTTCTTCACTGGTAGTTCAAAATTTTCTGGAAAAGAGGGAACTAAATTTGCTTTGAATGAATCCCTGAAAATCCCTTAGATTGCTTCCTTTAACTGATATAGCCTAGTTGATTCATGCCTTCCTTCATATTCACCTTTTCAAGAAAAGCTCCAAATCCAACACTACACGATTTCCATTTGTATTGTAGATGAAGGAGCCTCTGTTAGTATTTTATCTACACATGCTTGAAGAGGCATGGGATTTCCTAGTCTTATTTTGAATGATAGTCAGTTACTGACTTTTGATAGAATAACTAGAAAAAATTCAAGAGTTCTTACTCAAACACATGTTGCTTTGGGTGGAAAGACTGACTTAGTTCATTTTAAGGTTATAGAGAACCACTTGGGATTTAATATGGTCCTTAGGATTGATTATGTGTATGCTATGAAATTTGTGGTGTATACTCTCTTTCATGTGATGAATTTTTCTCACAATGAAAAGTATTTTCACTATTGATCAGTTGACATTCATCGATCCCCCTCTTTACCCGATTGTAGACCAAGTCTATCCTTTGTTAATTATCAGTTTTTTGGTAGGCACTACCCCACCGTGGGTGAATTATGTGGCCTCATATCCCTTGTATACAATTTCTACTGAGAAGAATCCTTTGGGTTCTTTCTTATCTCCTCGGTACTTGGTCCTAGCAATTGACCAGGTGATCTATTCAATGGGAATTTTAAGGCCCTCTATCCATCCTATTGATCCAGTTGGATGTTTAGGCTTGTGTCCTATGTGGGATGGTGTCCTTCCTTCGGATGAAGTCTTCCTACAGTCTATGATACATCCTAACCTTCTTATGGATGTTGACTTAGTTGTGATTAATTCCAACCCTGAACTTCTTAGTAAGTATGATCCTTCTTTTGATCGATCCTCCTATGTTGCCATTGTTGAGTATTTGGACTCTCCCATCGAGCAGCAAGTCGGTGATCCTAATGAGTATGACAGTTATTGTAGAATTTTTGATTCCTGTAATGTTGAATCTCTTTTTGCAGGCTCCATTACCTCTTTCAACTTTATCTTTCCTCTTGAGGTTGATATTTCCAATAATAAATCCTTAGGACTTGGCATTATATAGTCTTCTTCAATCGATTCTACCTTGACTATGATTTTTGTATAAGATAACAAAGTTTCCAGTGTTTATACCAAAGTGGCCTATATCGAATCTCTTATTATGAATATGATCTTGATATTGTTTTTTCTTGGAGACGGGATTCTTATTTGGACTCACAATTGTTTACTTTCCTCACTTTTTGGTTCAAGTTGTAACCGCATTTTCCTACATCTCACCCAGGATTATGAGCCTGATGCCAGCTTCCACACTTTTAGCTCATTATATAAGTTCTCATCTCTTCTCTCATCATTGCTTGGTCTTGTATATTTCTGTTGTTTCAACTTGACACCTTTTACCTGAAGGAGACACTCCCTGAGTGTTATTATCTTACGCATGTTCCTTGCACTATGCTTAGGTCGGTTCCTTGTGCTTGGAACTAAATCTGCATGCCTCTAACACTCATCTCCTTGCATTTAGATAATTATTCATGCTTTCCTTCGAGCTCGTTAAAAACAGTAAGGAGGCCATGAGTTGAATTTTTCAAGCTCATTAAAATTTTACGGGAAAGTTATGGAGTTACCTTTAAGCTCTGGTCTGACTCCTTAAATATGACTAGATTTTTGATTTCACGTGTCCCTTTAAACTCGTTAAAGGATGTGAAGGAACATGCACATAGGTATAAGTTTATCTCTTTTTCAGACCATCTGCATTACTTACGAAAAAGAATACTCTAGTTGTTTTTGTCTAGAAGAGTATTTCCAGGTATAGGTTTATCTCTTTTTCAATCTCGAGAGACTAAATTTACGAAAAATGAACCTTTTTTAGCTTACTTTTATCCTTTTCATGCTCTGGTTTAAACTATGAAAAATATTATGAGCGATCTTTATGCCATTTTCATGCTCGCTAAAATTTGAAGACAAAAGAATCGAGTGACCTTGCTTTCCTTCACACTCGTTAAAACTAAAGCATTCTGATTGTTTTTGAATGAGCGTCGATATGGTGATAGTTTAACCCTTTTTCGACCTTGTCGACTAACTATGAAAAAGGCATACCTTGGTTCATCTGAGCTAAGAGAATTCTCCTATGGATTGTTTTATAATTGTTTCGACTTGGGAGACTAACTTTATGGAAAAGTTCCCCCTAGAGTCTTCTTTGGTGTTTTGAGGCTCTCGGTTTCTGAAAAATCCGCTAAGCATTCAATAATTCGGGCTCGTAAAATCCACAAATGAGTGCTTTATAAAGTATTATTATATCTCTTCTTCGAGCTTGGAAACAATGAAGAAGGTCTTGATTTCTCTTTCTTGGACTCGTTAAAGCTTTATAAGAAAAAAGGAAAGGGAATTTCATTCAAATGTCTTTAATACCATGGCATCAATTCTTGTCATTCTTGAACAAAGCACCAGTATTGAGTCTACCTAGTTGGGTTCCAGTTTTTTAGCTTCACCTTATTCAGAGTTCTTACTCCTCCAATTGGTTCCTTTTCCACTGTATATGGAGAATATTTCAATGTCTCCTACATTGCAAATTTCTATCGTTGGTCCCTTCGAGTCAAAAATTTTCCTAAGTCAGTATTGTGTCATGCTCATTTTTCAAGGATAAAACCTTTGTCATTCATTCTGCAGTTTCCTTGACAATTTTTTACAGTCGTTCCCTAGCATCAGTTCATTACATCTAGTCTTCAGTGTTCCTTGTTGCAAAATTTTGTGTTAGTTCAAGATCTATTCATTCTTTGACTTACCTCATGTTGGATGGTTGAGGATGCTTTAATTCCTTCCTTCCTATGGATCTCTTCCTATCGACTTCAACACATCCTTCTCTAGGAATAAGATTTATAGTTTATGGTAGTACCTTGGGGATGGCAGTCATCAGTGGAAATTTACTTTGCTATTTGGTAACAAGAATACCTTCATGTGTTTGACTTCAAAACCACTTATTCACACTTGTTAGAATGTACTAGGTACTTTGGGTACCATTTGCATTAATGGTGGTTTCCCTCGCGTTTGTTAATGGTTCTCATCAATGACCGGTAATCAAACGATTTCCTCCATGTTCGATGTCAAATCCTTTATTCACATGGTTAGGATTCGTACCTTTGGGCGGCTTGGATTAAATACCTTGGGTTGTTAGTAGCATCATCATATTTTTCTATTTCCTGAGTTGCATAAGACCTTGTTGCACTTCATATGAAATTTTTTGATACATAGATCCACCTTATTTTCTTGTGGCTATGATCGATTATTTGAGCATGGATCCATGTTGTTCATTTGCATTCATGACTCCTTTAGATTTCATATGGCACGTTTTTTCATATTGTTCAACCATGATAGTTACATTAGTGATACATATGTTGGACCTTCCTAGTATATTTCTGGCAATCATTTGTATATGGACATGTATGTCCCAAAGATCAGTTTTTTTCCGAAATTTATCTCTCTTTTAGGTACCTTCGTTTGAGCCTACGATCTTGGATTCTCTAGTTTGTCTGACTGCATCTCAGCCATTCTATTATAATGTATTCTAGGTATCATCTTCCCCTCTAACCTCATACAATAAGGGGTGTCTGTTATATCCCAAAATGGCACTTCTCTGTTCATGACGACATTTACATGTTTAGCCGCATGACGACATTTCATGATACACTTCATGAAAATTCCTGTTAATCACCCAAAGGACACGTGTATGGAAGGTGTTATCTCTAGGGTTGTAACCTAGATTTACCTTAGAATTTCGATTTTTACATAGTCATTTTCCTAATTCTACCACAGCTTGTACAAACTTTACCATAGCTCCTACTTGTTTTATCATTATATCATTTATTAAATCAAAATAAGGCTCATTTTTATTCGATTATTCAAAGTTTTTAATTCTTTGTTGAAACAATACAAAATATAATAATATCATGCCTAAATGCTATCATAGTCCGAATTTCATAAGTTTTATTTCATATATGACTTTGGGTTTTATGTTGGCAACGTATTAAAAAATGTGAAAAATAATGATGTTGTTAGTTTCGCTCCTGCATTAGACATTTGGAAAGGTTTGTAAAAATATTTTTAACTGATATATTGTTTCATTAAAGGAGAGACACCAACCCTAAGGTCATTTCAATCCAATAATTTAATCACTCATATCAAAATGTACATGCAGCAGATTGATATCATCACGAATTATGGACCTTGGTTTTTGGTTTTCAGCTAACCATATACAATTGACCTTCTTGGTATAGCTTGCATTTTATGGAATATTTTACAAGCATTCTGGTTAGCAGGAAAATCACATCATCCAAGAGCGCCCAAGAACACAGTGGGGAAGTTTTGAAGAACACCAAGGACAGAGTTTATAGGATTCGAGGAGCATCCACATGGTTCAATTATAAAATGTTCTTGTCGGATCTTGTGTATTTCGTGCTCTTCTGAATGCACATGTCAAAGCAACAATAATGTGTTGATTTCGATGACCGGGGTCATTTTTTAATCATAGCAAGAGCAATTTATTCAACACATGTCACTTGGAGAATCTGTGAAGGCATATTTTCTAGAAATGCCCTGTTTAGTAATTTTTTTCAAAACAGATTGTGGCCAATGAGAGATGAATTTGTGTGAAATATAGGATATTTTTATTCCTAAATATCAAACTACAAAAACCTATCTCACATTTTACATAGGTATCAAGGATTGGAATATCCACTCTCCTCATTTCAGCCTATTTTTCTGACTGCGCAAAGTCCAGTCTGATTCATATTATTGCAGAATTGGTTATGAACAGATGGAGGGGAAGTTTGACAAACTGAAAGACGTTTATCGTAGTAACATATTCATTTATAATAACCTCTTTAAATTTTCCTAAAAGTGTCACATATTGGGAGAATGGAATCCATTATTGAGTCTTATTGTTTTTGAATCTCACAATTTTCCTGTTTTGACACATGTGTTTAGAATGTAGATCTTGGGAAAATAGAAACAAATATCAGGGAACAGAGAGAGGTTGTTTCTCATAAAAGACTTATATACAAAAACCTCTCCCATATTGTACAGAGATATCATTATTTAAGAGATATGAAATCATAATTGCAGCCCTATTTTTTAGCAGTCTGGTCCATTTTTCATGGTAGAAAGTTCCAAAATTTAATGTAATTTATACTATCTTTAGGAATTAGACCTGTTCGGGAGGATTTAGACCTCAACACCTATATGAATCATGATTGCAACAAAAGGAATAGGGGGAGAGAGTTCCATCCGAGGGCTATGAAGAGGTTGGATAGAGCTATGGAGATCAAACTGATAGCATGATGCTTAGGCATGTATTTTGTTTATCTTGATATGAAGAGACACTTTGAAATGATTATAATCGAATGAACCCATTTTTGTTTAATATATGAATTGATAAAGCTTGCATGTGTTTATGATTTGGTCTTTTTATAATCTTATTCTTTATACCAAAACACTTATAAATTGACATGTATGGTTTTTTATGGTTTGAATTCATTCTTTTTATAAATTCATGCTCGTAGACCTTCATATTATAGTATGTTACATAATATACTTGTTGTTGTCATACCTTATATTATATTCTGATCTCTGCCCTATTTTTACCTATTTATATACAATAATCCCTAATCTATCATTTACCTACTGTTAAGATTTCTCTAGGCTTAAACCTTAGTAGTCTAGGTCCAACTCTAGTGATAACATCTTATGGCGTCGTTGTTGGGGGAAAAGAAATGAAAGGAAATTTTCCATGGGTATTTTAGATATTTACATCTGATTTTGGGGAGTGAACATGATCAGTATAATTTGCAGACTACACATTCACCTCATATTTCCAGAAAGTTATAGTGTCTTCAAGACAGATAGGAACTCAAGAAAATCCTTCATCTCCTCTGCACTTGGGGGTTTCTAACTATAAAGGATTATAAGAAAACATAGAAGGAATCCTAATTGCCCATCATCCAGTAGCCCTCAACATTCTTCAACTACATCCATATCAGTTGTAAACCAAGGTTTTTCCTCTTATGATTTGTTGGACACTCAAGAAGAAAAAAATCAGATTTATTCCTGAATTTGAAGATTTTAATCCTACTCAAGTTGATGATTTTAAGGTTTATTCAAATCCTTTGACATATGAGCATAAACACATACCAAAAAAAACTAACTTCTTTGATTCTTTAAAATATTTCTCATTACCTTATATACCTCTCACTAGTAGAATCTTTATTGATCAATTGAATGTTGAAGTCCCATCTCCTTGAAGAGATTTATTGCTTGAAGGTGAACAAGTAACATGCATACGAATATTGGCTGCAAATTCTTCATCTGGAGACTCCAGCTTCTACTGATCTAGATTTCAAATATTCACTGACGATTTCATTGGACTAATGAGGAATGCAGATGTTTCTTCTATTGTTTCAAGGTATGCATGTCTATATTTTACAGAACTTCCTAGTTTTCTGAATTTTCTTCCTTTGAATGAATTTTTGTTGAGAAATGGTCCTAAATTTAATGGAGAAGATCTGAGTGTAGCTGTGAAACATATATCTAATTTCCGTGAATTTACGGAGCTACTCAGAGTTAAACATGAAGATGTCTTCACTAGACTCTTCTATGATTCATTACAAGGAAAGTGTAAAAGTTGGGCTGAATATTTGTCTGTTGGGTCAATTAGATCATCAACAGATTTTTCGATTTCCTTTTTGAAGACATGGATGTATAAGACAAAATTTAGGGCAGAATCTCTTTCCATACAAAATTTTAGAGAATGGAATGATATGTGCACTGATGAGGAAATAGATGAGATTTTTTCTTCCCTTTTGTCTTCTTATTTAAAGTCAAGCTCATGTAACTCAGAATATAAAGTCATATTTGTAGAAGAGTTTGTTGAATATATTGAGAAAGAGATTGAATCTTTAGAGGTCAAAATACAAAGCCTGTCTTTCCAAGAACTATTTCAGTTGTCTTTTGATATCAAGATTGAAAAGTGTTCTGAGAATAAAGATAAGTTTGATGATTCAAAACTGAAATAGTGGTATGGCAAAAATTGCATGCATGGATTGTTTAATCTTTATAATCAGATGCTAGAATATATTGAGGGTTATTATGTTTTTTATGACCTAGTATCCGATTATATGGAGGAATTCATCTATTCAAAATTTCAATACTCAGTTTATGATCAATCTCAAATCAAACTTACATACATGTGTTGATTTTTGTTTCAATCTCCATCTTGCTAATACAGAGATTAAGAGTTTCATCAATTATTCAGATACTTGTATGGCTTCACTGGAAGTATGATTTTACTTGACTAGGTTGCATATTTGGTTAGTATAGATAATGTGGGTAAATAAGCTCATCTCAAGAGCATCCATTTTCTTTCAACTTTCCGATATTCAGTTGCAGTGGTGCACAATTTTTTCAGCAGATTTGTTTTCAGTATGTTGGCTTGCAGTAGATCAATAGACTCCAGCCCAATGGAGCAATTTTTAGTTTGCATTATATAGTTGTTATTTCATATTTTGGATGAGCAGGGTACAATTGACAGATTTGAAATGAGGTCATGACTCCATCCCAATAATGGCACTAGTATTTTCAGCTTTCAATGAATGGTAAGCAAAGCATTATTACAGCTTGCAGCAAAGGATGAAGGAAGATGTTCAAATTGTTCTTAAAGCCTCACAAGGATAGCTTTATCCCCAATCGGAGCCAGAAGAAGATGTTATCACTAGATTTGGACCTAGACTACTAAGGTTCAAGCCTAGAGAAATCTTAACATTGGGTAAAGGATAGCTTAGGGATTATTGTATATAAACATGTAAAAATAGGAAAGAGATCAGAATATAATATAAGGTGTGACAGCAGCAGGTATATGATGTAACATACTATAATATGAAGGTCTACAAGCATGAATTTATAAAAAGAATGAATTCAAACCATCAAAAACCATAAATGTCAATTTATAATAGTTCTAGTATAAAGAAAAAAATTATACAAAGACCAAATCATAAACACATGAAAGATTTATCAATTCATATATTAAATAAAAATGGGCTCATTCGATTATAATTATTTCAAAGTGTCTCTTCATATCAAGATAAACAAAATACATGCCTAAGCATCATGTTATCAGTCTAATCTCCATAGCTCTATCCAACCTCTTCATATCCCACGGCTGGAACTCTCTCCCCCTATTTCTTTTGTTACAATCATGTTTCATATAGGTTTTGAGGTCTAAATCCTCCCTAGGAGGTCGAATTTCTAAAGATAGCATAAATTACATTAAATTTTGGAACCGTCTACCATGAAAAATGGACCAAACTGCTAAAACCTAGTGCTGCAATTATGATTTTGTATCTCTTAAATAATGATATATGTGTACAATATGGGATAGGTTTTTGTATATAATTTTATTATGAGAAAACACCTCTCTCGGTTCCCTGATATTTGTTTCCATTTGCCTGATATCTGCATTCTAAAAACATGTGTCAAAACAGGAAAATTATGAGATCCAAAAAAAATAGGACTCGATAATGGATTCAATTATCCCAATATGTGAGACCTGTAGGAAACTTGAAAGAGGTTATTATGAATTAGTATTTTACTAAGATAAACCTCTTTTAGTTTGTCAAAATTCCCCTCCAACTGTTCATAACCATATCTGCAATAATATGACTCAAGATGGACTTTGTGCAGTCAGAAAAATAGGCTGAAATGAGGAGAGTATATCTTCCAATCCTTGATACCTGTGTAAAACGTGAGATAGGTTTTTTTAGTTTTATATATTAGGAATAAAAACCTCCTATAGTTCCCCCAAATTCATCTCTTATTGGCCACAATCTATTCTGGAAAAAAAAATGACTAAACAGGGCATTTCTAGCAAATATGCCTTCACAAATTCTCCAAGTGACATGTGTTGAATAAATTTCTCTTGTTGTGATTAACAAATAACCTCGGTCATCATACTCAACACATTATTGTTTATTTGACATGTGCATTAAGAAGAGCACGAAATATGCAAGAGCTGGCAAGAACATTTTATAATTGAACCATCTGGATGCTCCTCGAATCCTATAAACTCTGTCATTGGAGTTCTTCAAAACAACTCCATCGTGTGCTTGGACATTCTTTCTTGGGCGCTCTTGGATGTTGTGATTTTCCTGCTAACCAGAATGCCTGTAAAATATTACAAAAATTTCAAGCTATACCAAGAAGGTCAATTGTATATGGTTAGCTGAAAACCAAAAACCAAGGTCCATAATTCATGATGATATCGATCTGATGCATGTACATTTTGATATGAGTGATTACATTCTTGGCTTGAAACGACCTTAGGGTTGGTGTCTCTCCTTTAATGAAACAATATACTAGTTAAACAACTTTGTAAAAACCCTGCCAAATGTCCAATGGAGGAATCGAAACTAGCAGCATCATTATTTTTCACATTTTTGAATATGCTTCCAGCATATAACCCAAACTCATATATGAAATAAAACTTATAACATTCGGACTATGATAGAATTTAGGAATGATATTATTATATTTTGTATTGTTTCAACAAAGAATTAAACACTTTGAATAATTGAATAAAAATGAGCCTTATTTTGATTTAATAAATGATATAATGATAAAACAAGTACGAGCTAGGGTAAAGTTTGTACAAGCTGTGGTAGAATTAGGAAAATGACTATGTAAAAATCAAAATTCCAAGGTAAATCTAGGTTGCAACTCTAGAGATAACAGAAGGGACAGATATGGAGTTTTGTAACTACATTTAACCTCTTTTGTATACCATTGGAAAGGCATCAGACTAAGGAACAACTTTAAATTAGACACCAACTCTTGAAAGTGCTTAGAAATACCCTAAAAATGGCCCTTTTTTACCCACTCATGATTTTTCAGTGGGAAACTCACATTTTTTCACTTTGCACTCGCGATTTGTCAAAAGGAAACCTGCGTGTGTGTCTTGTAGAAGTAAAAAAATATTAATTCCTCAAGATTTGAGTAGTTTGGGTGGTTATGCAACAGCTCCCTTAGTTGTAACTGGCCTATTCTCGACCCTAACTCTTCAAAATAGTATATAAGAGTTGGAGAAGGGTCCATGAAAGGGGACTTAGCCTTCATCATTGTTATGGTGGTGAAATTGGGATTCTCATCCCCCCTACCTTTTCCCTAGGTATCATCTCCCTTTGTTGTAGAGCTTGGGGGTTGAGGTTCTTGGAGAAGAGTAGCAGGAGATCCGGATCAAAAGTTCCATGAGATTCCTTGCATGAGGAGAAGGTGTATCTTGTACTTCTTCCATTGATTAATAAATATTTGATTCTCTTCCCTTTCCAAATAATTGTATGATAGATGTTGCATCTTCGCTTATGATCACATGTTAATGTTTATCAGATAGGGTTTCATTTTATCTTGATTAGCATTTTCTTATATGTGGTCAAATTGGTTTGAGGAAGGTTTGAAGTTGGTTTGCAGGTCTCTTGTATTGGAGAGAAAGACAATGGATAAAGAGAAAAATTGGACTAACCTTCATTTTCTAAAGCATGAACCCAATTAGCACCCTCTATGTTGAATGATTGAGGAAAGATATGATCAAGAAATGATAAGGGAATATATTAAAAATGGATAAAAGGTTAGTATTCTTGAGTTTTTATCAATTTGCGCAGTTCGATTATTTTACTGCACAATCGGAGGGTGTAGATTTGTAATCGTGCAGATCTATGATTGCAAAATGATTCACTGGGAAAAGTTACACGAGAAATAATTTTTGATGGAGAGCGCAATGGGTTAATAAGATAACAAAATTGACGGCCAAGAGATAGAGAAAATTAAATCTATGGTCATAAAGTAATCCGCGATGTGAAGATGCAAGGTTGAATGAGGAGAAAGGCCAGTGGATTTGATCCAACGGTTCAAATGAGGGATGTAATCTTATCAACAGTTATAGTCTAATCTGGGGCTCGAACCTGTAAGACAATTAAAATGAATGAGTGGTAGTGGAATTCAAACCATTTTCCACGTGGCGTTTTTTAGTGAGTTCCGCTGAGGAAAGTGGTAAAGGAGAAACAACTTGTTGGGGGTCCTGAAATCATTATTTGTTGTATAAAAAGTGAGTTGACCAAGGTAAAGTTATTTTTTGTTTGCACGCTTCCAGTGAAAAGAAGAAGGGACAGTGTGCCATCGTTTTCCGAAAGTCAATTCTTACATATCTGACAGTTACCATGTAAGCCTTAAAACTCTGAGATTCTTGTTGAAGACTTATTGTCGTTGTTTTTATTCTGGAGAAGGAGAAGAGTTCAGGGATATTGTGCAGGGTTCTAGATGAAAGAGAAGAACTAGTTATTGATAGAGAAAGGAATGTGTTTGACCCTATTCTGTTAGTATGCAGTGTATCAGTCTCAAAAGAATGTTTATGGCAGTATAAGTCACAGGGAAATGATATCCTAAAAGTCTGCAATTCCTTCCTGTATTACTTTGCTTTCGAACAAACCCTACCTTTCCCTAAATTTGTCGAGTGGTGTGCAAATAGTTATTCGTCTTCTGAAAGGGTTATTATGAGTCATACAACTTCAAAAATACTATGTAGAATTGACGTGAAATATGTCTGCGAGATGTTAAGCATGCCTGATAATTTTCCTGTAAATCCTGAGTCCTTCAATGAACAAGTCCCGATTGAGTTGTACAAAAAGTGTGAAACTGAAGTTAGATGTCAGTTCTTGTCCAGTATCTTAAAAGTTGGTCAGTCATTAGAAGGTTTATTTTTTCCATACAATGTCAGTATTTTCAAAGATGAATTCCAATTGGTCATGTCAATGGTTATTCAATTTTTGGGTCTAGATGATGATAAGCATGTCACTGAAGTCATTTTGGTCTTTTTGCTAAGTATAGGTTCAACTGACCATGAATCAAATTTAGTCCCTTGTTTCAATCTTGATGAGTTTTAGCCGAAGTAATCCATACCCTGTTAGTTGAGTTTCCTAAGGTTAGTTTTTTCAGATACAAGTCATATTTTTTGAACATGTTATTATGTTCAAATGTGTCAGCATTACAGTTCTTATCTACCATGTTTTCTCCAGACCTTCCAAAACAGATCAACATGTTCGAGTTTGTGAATATGATTATGGATGAAATATATAAAATGATTTTTGATGATGTCTTGCCTAGGGTATTGGAAGATATGAGAATCATGTTACAATCTTCTTCAGAAGACAGAAAAGGAGATTGGTTTTTACACAAAGAATTTACTATTATAAGAGTGTATGGATTCACTGGACAGCCATACAGGTTACCAACCTTTTTAACGTCAAGAGTATTTGCATTAGAGTTCATGAGACAAAGGTTGTGTGCAGAAGAGGAACACTTCAGAGTGTTTAAAAAGTCTTCTGAAGTAAAATTCCCTCTCAAGGAGAGTCCTTTCATTTTTAAGAACAAAAGTGCTCTATTGGTGATTGAGAAATTATTGGAAGTTATGGAATTTCGAAAAGAGGAAAAAATTAATTATGACCCACAACAAATTATTTCTCGGAGAATGAAACTGAACAAAAACAAGCCATTTGATCATCAAATTGTTGAGGGATTAGATAAAATGGAAAATCTGTCTAATTTTGGAGAAAATGCAGAAGTTATGAAAGAAGGGATGACATAAGCTAATGAAGATAAGAGGGACAAATTGGCTTTAACAGTTCAAATGTCTGTTAACTCCAGTGTTATGAATAAAAGGACTCTTTCTGAAGCAGATGGCATGGACGTAGATGAAGAGATTTCCAATAAAAAATTCAAAATGCATCCTCAGAATGAGATAACCATTTTAGAATAAATATTTTCAGAAGATTTAAAGAAAATGGTTTTGTTTCAGAAAAAGTCTATGCAAATACAACAATATTCTTTTGGAGATGAAGGTAAAACAAAATCTAGTTCTCGTTACAAATCTAGGACAGAGCTGATGTCGAGTTATGCTGCTAAAGAAATGCATTCATTGGCGGAAACTAAGAATCTGCTTCCTCAAGTTAGGAAATTAATCAATCAAAAAACTTCATTGATTTCTACTCGAGATGTAGAGAGAAATACCCTGAAATTTGTTGTGGTAAGTGATAAGAAGGTGTCTCAGATGGAGGTGAAGCTGGATAAAATTAGTGTTCCTGATAAAATATAGCTCCACAAACAAACCGGAGATGTCATTTATTCAAATTTGTTACATGCAACTGTGAAAGTGTTGCAGCTGCAACTATTTCCCAAATTTTTTAAAATTTTGGACCCTCCTTTTGATTTTATCTAGCTAAGGTTTGTTTGATTTCTTTTGATCTTTGGGAGGTTGGAGGATTAGTTGATTGTTTATTTCCATTGTTTCTAAGGTTAAATGAACTCGTATTACCATTGCCCAGCTGAAGAGTCTTTCGTTTTTATTTGAGCACTTAACGTCTTTTATTTTTCGGTGATTTTGTCTTATCACTATCGAAGGTCAAGTGACGAAGGAGTCGAGGCATTAGTCCCCTATGCCACCGACGTTTTGGAAGGGAAATGATGAACGTACCGATGGACAGTTCTATTTCTCGTCGATACGTGGCCTTTATCTCCTTTTGGTTTTATTGTTTAAACCCTTTTTTACTGTAAATGACGTGTTTTTTATCTCTATCGGAACGAGTTCCAGGATTGGATCGAAGGGCTTGTCCTTTGTATTGCCGACACTAAGAAATGTATTATGGTTTGAAGTTTCGATGCATTAGTGGTTAGTATTTTCGATCGCCAATGCATAATAATTGCTGACACTACAGCAGTTTTTAGTGCTCGGAACCACTAACACCGTAGCAACGCTTAGCCTTGCATCGTCGACACTGCAGAAACATTGAGGTTTGAGTCATCGACCCGTACTGTTTAGAGCTTTTGATCGCCGACGGGTTTTATGTTATCACAGGACCCGTAGTTGGTTTGTTGCCCGCTGTTATAGCTGCCTATTGAACTATCCACCCGACGTTTAGAGCTTCTGATCGCCAATAGGGTTTTCCTGCGGTTTATTTTTCTGAAGGTTTATATATAGAGATGGGGTTTTATTTTATTTTTATCCTTGTTGAAACTCACGTCCACTCTAGTACTCGTCGATTAAGCTATTTCACGTGCCCAGCTGTTTGGATTTCATTCATTGGCATGCTTCCATGGAGGTTTCGAGTCATCCCGTCGACTGCACTGCATTTTTGCCAAGTAGGCAGTCCACAACCCTATTGTTTGATGTTTATTGCTTGATTGAAACCATGGTTTTCCTGGGTAGGTTTTTCCTACTTAGATTTTGTGCATGATTTTTCCCACTTAAAGCTTATTTTCCTCGCCGTATGTACTCGCATAACATTTTAAAGGTCTAGGATTCCAACTGTTACAGTTGTTCTTTGAGTCCGCGGGATTGATCTATTATGTATGCTTTCCTCCTGTCTAAAATATTAGGTTGTCAGTGCAGAAAAGCGTTACGCTATCTACACCACCATTTTCATTGGTTATTCATGGTCGTCCAAGGGGGTTTTTATATATTGTATGCGTTTACCCTATTTGCGTGGGACGACGGGGGGGGGGGGGTTGGTCAAGTTAAGATGATTCGCATTGAATAACACAGTATAGGGTCTCGTGTTTGAGGATTATCTGTAATGATAGTGTGTTTCATGCTTTTACCAGAGGATTTAGATTAGTTCAAGTGCATCTTAGATTAAATGAAGATATTTTCTATCAAGGTTGTGTTCTTATTTATAGGCGGAGGACTTCTAGGATTTTAAGACACAACTTGCAGGAGTTTATTTTGCCTTGTCCTTTTTCTTTTCATGCATTAATACTTTGTAATAGTTTATTTTTGAGAATGCATATGGAAGAGGTAAATAGGTTGATACAGTTTTTCTTCATTAATAAAACACTTGCTAAAAGCTTAAATGGTCTAAGAACATACTGTGTTTATGACAGAGTGATTGTTGCAAAGAAAATATGTCCAAAAGACAAAAGAAGAAGGCTCATGTTTCTGAAGGAGAACCAAAGGTTGAAATCATCACCAAGGTTGAATACATATATGAAGATACCAAAGCTACCACCGGGGTTGAACCGGATTATAAATGGGGTGAAATATACAGGATGATTGCAAATCAGAATGTGCCTGATGCTGGATTTGAAGAGATGACTATTTATGTAAACATCAAGAAATTGGCTCTTATGAAAGTAGCCATGAAACCTGAGTTGTTCCTGTATTCAGAGGTGATCGGTTGGATTCTGCCTAGGGCAGATGTAACTACGATGATCCTAGGAAATACTGGTAAATAGGGCTATGTTGCATACAACCCTGCTTATGTCTCCATGGCATATCATTTGCCTCCTGCTCAGATTTATATAACAGAAAGCTGGCTGAAAGAGACAGTTATGGACCTTGTAGAAATAGTAAAAAGAATGAGGATACCAAGGAAGAACTTTCAAACCAGACCATCAAGAGAATATGATACATCCACTCTCCAGAATCCTTATAGATTTATTGCACTAATGCTGAATAGTATTTTTGGGAGAGGTCACAGAAAAAGTTTCAAATTGGGATGGATACCAATTATTTTCTATGTGGCCACTTAAGGAACCATTTTCAATTGGGAAAACATAGTGTCCAATAGCCTCTCAGCATGCATATCTTCATCTTTGGGAGGGTTATCATAGCAGAAGTCAGATTTCTACATGAGCTCTATCTTATATGACTATATACTGTGTACCCAATCTTTTCCAACCTTGAGGTGTAATTGGGATAGGGACAGGACCCCTGTATACACTGCATATAAATTATTGTGGGCACATAAATACTATAGCTACTATAGAGAAATATGTGAACACTTCATCATGCCTTTGTACACTCTAATTTTCCTGACCGAGTGCAACTGCATGTCCGAAGAAGCGTTCAAAGTTATTGAAGAATATGGAGACTATTATTTAACTAAGGAAGGGATGTATATCAGAATGTATGGGGGTTCCAGGGCACCTTCTCTACTCCCTAAATATGTCACTGATTATGTGCTGCATAAAGAGGCAGTTAGGCAAGTATATCTTGATGGTGTGGGGAGTTTCTTGTTCGAGCATAAAAAGCTAGCATATCCTGCCATACCTTTCTAGATGGGGAGTTATAAGTTTTCGAAGGTAAAACAGACTGCAAAATTTGTGCAGGAGGTCGAGCACTTCTATTTTGGTGAGCTGAACTTTCACAGGAATGACTCCCAGAATAAGGTAGCAGAACACTGCAAAGAGGCAAACATTCATTTTGAGTATACCATATTCTGGGACAAGGACGAGGAAACCTTCAAGAGTGCAAAGAATATGATTGCCTTAAAGAAGATATTTAAACAAAAAATCAGTATTGTGGGTGGAAAAGGAAAAACTGCACAGAAGACTAAGACAGCTGAAG
Organism: Pseudotsuga menziesii; assembly: GCA_001517045.1. NCBI lineage: Eukaryota > Viridiplantae > Streptophyta > Pinopsida > Pinales > Pinaceae > Pseudotsuga > Pseudotsuga menziesii. The sequence continues at coordinate 96,633 of LPNX010836511.1, read as the reverse complement.
AAGAAGAGGCCAAAAAGAGGGAAGAAGATGCTAGAAGGTTAGCACAAGAGGCAGATAATTGGATGAAAAATGAAGAAGAAGAAAGAAAGAGAGTTGCAGAGGAAGCAGCAAAGAAGGAAGAGGAGGAGAGAAAGAGGAAAGAAGAAGCAGAGATAAAGAAAAGACAAGAATAAAATGAATGTTTGAGATTAACAGGATCTAAAAAAGACCAACAGACTACTGAACATATGGATACATAGGGGGGACATGATCATACAAATAAAGGGCATGGACAAGATAATCCTGATCCTCAGGAGCCTGCTGCAGCTTCTGGCAGCACTCAAGGGAAAGATGTGTTTCCTGGAATGAATTTGATCCCTTTCACGCAGAAAGAAGGGCAAGAGGTCCCTAATTTCAACACCATTTTCTATGACAAGGAGAAGAAAAGGATTGTTAAAAGAATCGAGAAAAAGGTTGAAACAGGAGGACAATTTGGAAATATGATATTTGACAAGACTTTAGTGTATGGGACAGATGCAGATCTAAGATTGACAGCAAGAGCTGTGGTGGCATTAACCCAAGCTACTGAAGATAATGTAGATAGGATGATGATGGATCTCAAGCAATCAAGAAAGAACGCACCTCAATTAAAAGGAACATTGAAGAAAGAGAGGGACAAAGGTCATAAGATGAAGATCAAATATGAGGACATGTAGAATGAAGTGAGGAATTCAAAGACAGAACTCCAAACTCTGCTTGCAAATAAGATAGCTTTAGAAGTTTCTATAGAGAAAAGAGAAAAGGATGCTAAGAACAACTTGATAGAATTACAGAGGCTACAGCTAGAGCATTAAGTGTTGAAGACTGAGAAAGATGACGTCCAGGTGTCCTATGAAATTTTGAGTGCAGAAAAGGACCAGCTACAAAGCAGAATTGTTGAGTTAGAAGCAGAGAAGGCCACCACAGAAGAAAGAGAAAAACAATATCAAATACAAGTGGCAGCCTTGGAAGAACAAAATGCTTCATTGACAGCATCAGTGAAGGATGCTATAGAACAAAAGACAGACTTCCAACCTTTAAAAGAACATGTTCTCACTCAGAGAAGGAAAATCTAGTATTTTCAAATGTGTGTTGAGGAAGAAAGATGTAAGATTTTGCAAATAGATAGTAGATTAGAACAGACTTTGGATATTACGTCTTATTTTTTTGACAGATCTCAACAAATTCTAGAGATTCTGACAGGAAGAATAGTGTGGATAGAAACAAATGAGGAACCTCCTGCTGAGCTACCAATTAAAGATTGGCAGAGTCTAAAGCAGGATTATGATTTATTGGAGTTTGCAATCAATATTGCAAAAGGATTCAAGAAAACTGTAAAGAAAACAAAGGGATTGTGTGCTAAATACTATAGAAGAGTGCTGGTCACATACAATAGATGCCAGGTTTCTGTAGAAAAAAGATTGGATGCGATACCAAAACATGAGTTGTTCATAGAACATCTACAGAACATGTATCAGGAAGACGAGCAGGAAATCCAACAAGTCAATGATCTAGATGAACATATTTTGAAGAATGCAGTGGCTCATGCAGCAGTAAGTATCCACTTACTAGAAGAACAACTGGGCCTAAGTATAGAGAGAATAGGAGTAGTTAAGATTCAGGCTGCTAAGTATGAGATAAATATCAGTTTTCTTGAACCCTCCAATTTTGAAGGCATAGAAGCAAAGGCCTAGGCATGGAAAAAGTTCATAAATGACCAAGCAGACCCCTCTTCATAAAGTGTTCTATAAAATTTTGATTTAAAATGCAATATATTGTATAAATTATGAGCACTTACTACAAGACAAAATTTTGGGATTGAGAGGTTGGGGAAGCCCAAAAGTCATTGAGGGGTAGCCCAAAGGTTTTTCTTTTTTGTATAAGTTTAGGAGTGTTTAGATGTAGAAAAGGGTGCTTTCCCAAGCAATTTTTTAGAGTATATTGTAAGAAGAACTACTTCCTTTTGCAATAAAGAATTACAAGTTTCTGCTGGAGAAATTTTGTTGGAATGTTTCAAATGCTTTGCTATGGATCAGTTGAATGTGAACTATTTCATTTTTATCTTATGTCCATTAACTGTGAGATCGTTCTAACTCATTGAATTTCTTTTTATGTTATGAATTTCTTATAGTTTATTCTGTGAAATTTCCACTGTGAGTAATGAAGATTGTCATAAACAATAAGCTATCTTGTTGTTCATATTTATATCAATGTTCATGTGTTCTGAAATAAGTAACAGCTATCTGTAATTTTTCTTAATACATGCACAGAAATACATTACTCTTTGATAACTGATAATTTTTCTCCCTGGGGATAGGTTAGTTAGTTGTAGTTATTTTCTGGTTGTTTGTGATTTAGATATGAGAGAGTTAACACGAGAGGTAAGAACATGCGCATCACATTGTGACACTCCTCGTTATCTCTATCTATTTGCATTTTTAGATAGGCACTTGGACATCATAACTTAAACATAAAAAACTAAAAAATACACGGTGGACCGGGCCATAACTGGTAAAACATTTTAATTTGTTACTTGACCTACGATAGTCGGACCGTAAACCAGATGAATTCCCCATACCAAATAGTAATGGGCTAGTTGGGAACGTTTATTGGGGAGAATCCCTAACTGTTGTTACCTGCGATTTTCATAAGCTTAGGTACTGAACCAAATAATGTGCAAGCTACGAAAAAGATTTTGGAAGAGAAATATAATAATGTTCATTCAAATGTTGAAAAAGAAGCTCAAGGTCCCTAACATAATGATGTTCAATCTTCAGAATTGTTTGCATTATAGGAAGAAAAGGAGAAAGTCTACCAGGAAATGATCGATTATAAAGGAAAATTATTGAACATACAGCAGGAGAAAGACAAGTGGGAAACATAAAAAGCTGAGTTGATAGCTCAGATTGTAAGGTTAAATAAAGATCAGAATGATGAAAAAGAGGTTATGGAGGAATTGATGAATCAACATTACGTTGATACAGATGAACCCTTTGTTAATGTTGAAAAACCATTAAATGAACTTTTTGCAGATGATTTACTAGTTCCCATGTCTTAGGTAAGTTTGAAAGAAGTGTAAATTAAAGGGTTAAAGGATGAGAATGAAAGGATCAAGTTAGAATTGGCTAAAAATATTGAAGAGAAAAATAAAGCTTGGAATCAAAAGAGCCAATTACAGAAAAAATTCAATGAATTAAAAGAGAGAAATACAGGAAAATCTCCTTTACAGGGAGCTAAACATTTGATCTTTGATACTTTGTCTGTAGAAATCACTAAATTCAGACATTATTTAAATTTTATCGATGATGAAAGTGCATTGGTAAATCTTGTTGTTCAGAGATTAAAATTAGCAAATGAAACCATGGAAAAGAAATCTTTGAATACTGCTCATAATGCTGTGAATTTTTTGAATTCTCTGACATATCAAAATTTGTATGATATTGGGATCAAAGACAGGGTATCTATTGTGTTATGGGCAAAGAATTTTATCAATAAACATCAACTTATGAAATTTTTCCAGGATAAAACAAATCAGATGTCTTCTCAAATCAAAGATTTCAGGGCGGCTTTTCAAAATTTATTTGATGATGGTCTCCCTTCTTTTTGGGATGACAAAGGATGTTTGTTTTCTAAAAAATAGTATCATAGCTTATTGGTATATAATCGCATGGATCATTCTAAATTTAAAGATTTAGTCAAAGGATTAACAGGAAAGGTCATTGTTGAAAAGTTCACATAAGACTTTGAAATATTGGACAGGTTTGTAATTATTAAAAAAGGATTACCAGCTGTATCTTATGAATCTTATGTGAATTTGGAGGTGTCAATAAGAGAAATGACAGAGTACGACACTCCAAATGTAGAACAGTGGAAAATCGTGGAGAGATTTGGGAAAACCAAATACATATTACATTCACTGAAGACATGTGTTGTAGTCTCCAGAAGTTGTTTGTTCGTGGTGCCTTGCAGTTATGGAATTTACTATAATCAAGTAGTCTGTTATTTCAAAGAAATCATGTAATTATTATTCCTAGTTATTAGGGAAATGGTTACAAGAACTTATGAGTAATAGTTAGTTGGTTTTTGACATTTTTGGAAGAAACTATTTTGTATATATTTGAATTTTATTGAGGTATCGGGGGTTGGAACCCGAAAGATTGGACTGATGTTTTGTGAGAACCTTTTTGAATAAAATTAAAAAGATGAATGCTCGTTTATATTTAAAGATTCATGTATTGTTTATGTTACAGTATGTGCTTTCTTTCCCTGTGAAATGTTTTCTAACTGTTTACCTTCCATTCTATTTCCTTTCATGTATGAATGCAATGTATAATAGTTTCAGAATTCATACATGTTATGCTCTGGCTATTGTTTCAGATATCCATGAATATTTCTTCTAAAGTTGATATGGAATTCATCCTATGATGCTCTATATTAATGGATTGATCATGTTTCTTTCCTATCGCCTAAAAATTAGTGAATGACTGTAGTTGAATAATTATCTTGCCTTTGTTGAGATTCTGAGTTGGAAGCTTTGTATTATCTTATATGTTTTGACTCCATATCCCAATGGTTATATGTTTTGTTTAAACCATCTACGTAACTTAAAACTGTTGATTCATATATCTGTTCTTGTTAAAACTGTATCTGATAGATCCCTCTATGGAAAGAAAAGCCAGTTTCTTTATAAAAAGTGGTTTTTTCTATTACCTTGAGATTTCGTTTCACAACCTTAGGTATATTTTTAGTGGTAACAAACCCTTCTAACCCTTAAAACCTTGTTTAATTTATGCTTGCAAATATTTCTATATCAATCTTTATACCCCTATTATGTTGGTGGCCTAAACCCCAACCGCAGGAACACTTTCCCTAACAACAAAACTGATGAATCCCATAGCCATATCCATAACCATGCTCTTGATGGGAGAAAGACCCAATTCTATGAGGAGAATAGGATAATGTGTACTATTTTTAATTTTGAGGTTATAAGATATAAACCGCTTCTAGATTTTCTCAATATTCCTCCAGGATTCTCTAGAAATGTTGCACCCGGAAACTTCATGACAACCATACAAGATAACATGGATGACAAGAGTTTTAAAGAGGAACTTATTTTTATCGCACATGACAAGATTGGATGATTTACAGTTATTTTCAAGATCAAAATAATATTTCCACCCTCCATTAATCATTTTCCCAATGCTATAGTTCGTATTGATCTTGTGATGAATATCAATTCCGAGATGCTTGTAACAATTCACTTCCTCTAGATTTCTATTATCATAAATAAAATTTTCATAGGTGTCTTTCTTAGATTTCATAATCATGATTTTTTTCTTGTCAGTGTTAACATCCATCCCCATGCTATACAAAAAATCTTTAAGAATTCTTAATTTCTTATCAATATCATAAGGATGCCTTTCCATAAGAACAATATCATCAGCATAAAGTAGGAGGATGATAACTATCCCACCTAAGATCGTACCGGCACAACTTGCTTTTTCTAAACACCTTTTTAGGTTATCAATGTAAATGCCAAAAAGGTTAGGGTAGAGGGAGAACGTTGTTTAACTCCAATATTAAAATTTATATATGTTGTCCACCCATCATTATTCTTAAACTTGGCAATACCCTTTTCGTATAACCTTATCGCTATAACTCTCAACTCAAAAGGAACCTAAAGATCCTCTGGCCCATTCAACAGGTTATTTATAGGCACCGTATCAAAAAGTTTTCTAAAATATACAAATCAACAAAATACGTCAGACTTATTATTACAACATTCCTCTGCAATGATCCTAAGCGTAATGAGGTGGTCCTTGGTTGAATGATGCCTTCTAAAACCTGCTTGGACTTTAGCTTGCTTACCTTTCATTTCTATCCATTCATTGGTCTTCTTTTATAATATAATACCTTATAACTTAGATAAGCGATGGCTAATCATAATAGTCTGATAATTAGAGGGGTCAAATTTATCACCGTTTTTGAAAATGAGGCTTTTAGTCCAAGGTGCAGAAAACCCTTGCTTGACCACTAGATTAAAGAGTTTGTGGATGTGTGGGATAAGGACTTGCACTCCAATTTTTAAGATTTCCACTTGGTAGCTTTCAATATCTTTGGTTTTTCCATTTGCTAAGTGCTTGACCCTGAAATCTATGTCTTCTAATGAGAAAACGTATTTCATTGTAAGAAGGGTTTGAATGTTATCTCTTATATCTGGGGATTCATAAAGTTTTTCAAGATAGGAATTTCAATCTTTTAAAGAAATTGCATTGTCTTCTTTTGTTTTGCAAGTTAGAATTTGCCTCCACAATTTCTTAGGAGCCACCTTGGAGAGGTGTAGGAGATTTTTGTGTCTTTTACTTAGATAATGCCATTTTTTTCTTTTAATTAAGGCTTTGTATTGATTTATCTTGTCCATTTTTATGGAATATGTAGTAGCTTGATTAATTTATTTTCTTGCATTTTTATACTCTTGATCATCCCAAGGGTTGGTTCTACTATCGCTCATTTTAGTCAAGACTTCAATGGAGAACTTGTTAATGGACGACCATAGGGTTATAGCCAAATGGACGACGAGAGAGTTGTTATTAACTATAATGAAATGCACCCTTTTCTGAGGGGAAAAAAATGAAGTAAACGTAAATATCTATTTCAGTACAATAAAAAATCTTAGTATCCACCAATGGAATTTACATATTATAGGCAATCCAATTTATTTACAACTTACATTTGTTCTATTTTTGTCATTTCAGCTTTAAATTATAAAAAGTATGTTATATCTAACATAATTACAATTATCTACATAAATATTTAATCAAATC
>LPNX010836511.1:41402-79395 GCA_001517045.1 Pseudotsuga menziesii | reverse complement strand
TTAAGGAATTGGAAATGATCCTTCAGATCAAACTGCCTTAGGGAATTGGGTCCTCAATCAATGTGTGTCTTTTAAGCTAGTGTCAAAGAGAAGAGTTACGAGAGTTCAAAGGGTTACCTTTTATTCTAGCTTGGTAAGAATGGTTGAACCAAAATCTTTTTCTTTGGTGATTTTTACTCTTCCCCCTTTCCCATGCAATCATATGTGTTTCAGCTATCCACAATTATCCTTGGCGAATCAAAATTAAAAATACACACCAGGTTAAAGAAGAATAAATGAACAAGCTTTGGCCATGGTATTTTTTTTATGCAGAAGCACAAGAATATCATGGACTATGCAATGTAGGTGGAGTACTACACATTCCAAACAAGAAAATTTGTTTTAAGGTTTAGGATCTGGCACAAATTTTTTGTTGAATGCTCTACTCCAAAACTTATCTACAGTAAAAAACAATATAAAGAAGTTACAAGGTTTTGGTGATGCTATGATAGTAATAGATTGGATCTTGGAGGTGAAGACATGCCACAACCTATTTTTGCATAATATGCCTTCAGAATCATCTCCAACAAGTTACCTTCTGTCATATCCTAAGAGAAAGGAACATGGAAGTAGATATTTTATCAAGGAGGGAGTCCATCAAGACATAGATCAATGGATTAATTCATAAGATATACATGGTCAAATTTATGATCTCATCCATGTCTCTGTTGAACCTCAGACCCTGGTTGGACTGGTTTTTTTTCTTCTAAAAATTAGGATATTTTTTCTGTAACTTTTTTAGAATTGAGATGGCTATTTTCTAAGAAGCTGAATCTATTATGATTCTCTATTCTTTACATTAAATGCCTGTAAATTGAGATAGTATATCTATAAGTCATGTACAGATCTTGTAATTTTATGTCCGAAGTCAATTTTTTATAAAATTGATGCTTCAAGTGGTAATTTTTATGAGCTATGAAATCAAGAAAGTTGTAATTAGAATCTAAGATGCTGGTAAATGCACTGTTTTTCTAAATAGTTATGTATTTTGAGGAATGTAATTTTTATGAATAAAATTATAATTTTTTTATGTAAAAAAATAAAAAATTATGTCAAAAAATGAATATTTAACTTCACAAAGCTAATGTTATTAGTACCGTATATGTATAAAATTTGAAAGAAAAAAAAATCATATTTAACTTCATAAAGCTATTGGTACCCAAAAACAATGTATATAAAATTTGAAAGAAATTATTTTCATACAAATTACTAAGTCGATATTAATACTTTCTCCATAAAAAATGCTAGAGGCGAAGATCTTATAATTTCATTGTAATCATTTTCATACATATTACTAAGTCGATATTGATACTTTCTCCATAAAAATTGCTAGAGGCAAAGATCTTATAATTTCATTGTATGATATAACGGGAGTTAGTATTCTTTGTAAATTTTGAAAGAAATTGACTAGCAATTACTCTCGTATATATTAGTAGTCAACTGATATTCATAGTTTCTCCCATCTATTAAGGTTTTTATAAAATTCGAGGCATGCTTCATGAATACAAATTAGTAGAGGTGGGGACTCTATAATTTTATTCTTTCAGATTCACTAGCAATTACTCTCGTATATATTAGTAGTCACTTGATATTCATAGTTTCTTCTATCTATTAAGGTTTTTATAAAATTTGAGGCATGCTTCATGAATACAAATTAGTAGAGGTAGGGATCCTATAATTTTATTCTTTCAGATTCACTAGCAATTACTCTCATATATATTAGTAGTCACTTGATATTCATAGTTTCTCCCATCTATTAAGGTTTTTATAAAATTCAAGGCATGCTTCATGAATACAAATTAGTAGAGGTGGGGATCCTATAATTTTATTCTATGATTTTGTTGGACACAATAGCAGCTTGAGAGCGAGGTGAATCATTGTGTCATTGTTTTTGACTAATTTCAACTTCTTGACCCATAAACTAAAATCATCAATTGTTTATAACAAAATGCATTAATCATTAATCAATCCAATCATCATCACAAAACATAAGAGACACATTGCAAGATAAGTTTTGTAAACTTTATTATATCTAACTTGATATTGGTTACATTGAAGGCCACAACCTTGGGATCTGCATTAGCTTCAACTGATTCAAGAGCACCAACTCTCATTCCAAGACCGACTTGGTTATTTCTCAAGTCCAACTTAGAAAATGGGTTGCAAGACCCAACTTGCAATTGCATATAGAGATCTATCACATCACCTGTCAATCTTCTGCCATGTCACTGTTGTAGTTATCATGTCATCAAGATGCTCATCATTATCATATCAAATGCCGCTCTCAAGGTTTGCTCAAATATTATCATTCATTATGTCACTGTATTTCACTGGATCATATCGTTGCCAAGCTGCTCATTTTTCATATGTTTGTTCAAGTCATTTAGGTTCTATTCTATCATGACATCACTATTTCCACTAACATGTCATAAATATTTCCACATTCAAGTCATCAAACTGTTCACAAACATGTCATCAATCAAGTCTGCAAAAATTTATTCATATATAGTGACTACTCATGTCCATTAAGATAACCACGTATGCCAACTATATGTTTCTTGAATACATCAATGTACTTCTCTAGTAGTCTTAGTAGACACAACCGAATTTTGTTTACTGCAGTGAACCCTAAAATAGAGAAAAAGAATTATAACTTGCCTCAACTATCTCATTCGTATGTGTCTTTCACAATGTATCCACTCTAACTCAGTGAAGCCATAAACCCTGAAAACTCAAAACCGTTCTACATCCTTTTGTTGTGGCTGCCTCAGTCTTGATGTATACCAAAAAAACTAAATTCCAAAAGTGACAAACCTCGTGTCTACATTGCCTTAGTTATTTTCCCTAAAATTAGAGCTTGATCTCCAACTACTGCTCCTTTGGAATGGTGATAGACTGTTTTCCTTGGAATTTGAGATAACCTTTGGTTGTAATAACCTGCTATTGAAATTTCTCCATAGCTGCAAAAAAAATTGACAAGATTCTCCTTTCAAGCTTCGAGGCTGTAACAGAAACTGTAGATTGCTTCCAGCTTAGACTTTGATTAAATTTATCACTACTGCAAAAAATTGGATCCCTCAATGCTACTGCCTTAGTCCTATACCTGAATTTCCTCAGTGTATTACGTTAGTTCAGCTGCTTCCATATATCAGTCTGGAATTTCCTCGGAGCTTGAATCTAAAACCATGAATTTCTCCTTACATAAATGAACTGGTTATTTATACTAGTTTTCCATGGCTAGTTTTTTATCAATCGACCTGCAAATTGTATATACAATTTTTACATTTTTATATTCATTAATTCATGACTGATCTGACTTGTTATAATTATTTAATCAATTTTTATTTGACTAGTGTATATGCAAAAAAAATTATTTGCTTAACATTCACAAGGATCTTCAAGTGTATGGTTTTCTTCAAGACATCAAGGCATGTCCATGGCTCTATCAACACTCAGCTAAACATAGGATGAACCATACATCATCATCAACAAGTTATAGGTATGTGGGTTCAAGACCCAAGGTGCCATACACAAGAGCTTTAAGAACTCAAGTCCATCATCATCAATTCCACCATCAATCATCATCAAGCGTTCCATTATATCAGTGGTTACAAGGATGTCAAGCCTTTTCATACACTATGACCATCTCCAAGGGTTCCATGACCCCATCAACCCATAAATGACCATAGAATGGGTCATTTGTCCCATTTGGTGTCCCAATTCCCATGTCATCAAGATTCCTTTGTCATTAATAGCTTCAGTGTGTTAGGATTATAATCCCCCCTTGTCCAACCTGGTCTATTAGATTATATTTTTCTAACTTAGGAGTCATTTAGTTATTATTGGGTCCACTAGTACCATTGGGTCCACTTGGCCTAATGAGGCCACATGTACTAGTCACTAGAGTGTGGGGAACATAGATAGAGGTCATTTGTAACCAACTGCACCTTCATGCATCAGTTACTACGCCTCCTAGACCATTCCCTATAATTTAGGAGAAATTGGGAGTGCTGACACCAACCTCCTTCAGTTGTTGGAAGTTGGTGACTAGTCAAGCTTGGTTATTCTTCAGTTACATTCAGTTAGATATCCTCTAGTTCAGTTAGCGCCAGTTATGCATGGATGCATGTGGGAAGGCACCTATTCTCACCTACCACTACAGTTAGACTGGTTTGATTCATTCTAATTGATTGAGAGACTCGATTAGAGATATGGAGTTATCCTAATGAGCTCCGATAGTGATTTAAACACTTCTAGTTAGCCATGCCATTAGATTGAATTGGTGGATCTGAATACTATCCACATGATTCGAATTCCCTTATTTGTAACACTATTGTGTACTGTCGAGATTAATGAAGTTTATACTATAATTATACCGAGCAATACTTGTTGGTTTCCTGTGATATTTGTTTTGTTCAGTGGGTATTATTCATTCTGTTACATTGCATACTAATTCAATCTAATGGAACTCATTTCCTGAATATGCATGACACATTAATTCTAATATGGTATCAGAGCCTCAATAGGCAAGCTTCAAGTCTGTCTACTCTCCATTGTACACAAGAAGCAGTTGGTTTTCCACATAACTCTCACAATCTTTGCATTGCTAACTCTGGATTCGTCCAAAGAAGTCTCTACGGGCGTGACGGACCCTAAGAAAGTGTGCATGTCAAGAAGGAAGGATTGATTCTGACATAGTGTGAATTGGTTTTTTTGCAGTGAATTCTTACAGGTGCTACGTAGGATGATTGAACATATTGTCTAATCAGAAGGAGAAGTGATGGATTTTCAATCTTTCACACCCGGGATCCTAACACCCTTCAACAAAGTTTATTTGAGGGCATATATGCAAGTATCTTTGTGCAAGATGGGCCTGTTTAGGATGGCAATGGGAAGGGAGAGTGAAACCCATCACCCAGCTGAGAAAAAAAAGTTTATAAACCGCTTAGATGAAGCTTTTGGATTTCTATGTGCTCACATATCCAAATACCTCCTCTTCCACCTTGAAGGTTTGAGGACTCCCAAATAATCTTGGGAGAAGTTTGAATTCTTGTTTGGCAAGCAAGATGAGCTTCGAGGACACATCTTGGAGAACGAGCCAATAGCCTTACAGCCCATCAGTTTCAAGAACATACAACAATTCTTTACAAGATTCAGATCTCTTGCACTTCAATGTAAGTAGTGTGGAATAGAGAGAAAGGATGAGAAGCTTCTGCTCTCCGTACTCAGTAAACTAGGTTCTGAGTATTTTGTATTTGTTTCTACCTTCCATTCCCAATTGGAATACTCCCTTGGTTGATAGCTTTGTTGATTCCTTAATATAGGAGCAAGAAAAGTTGGTACAGTTGGTATTCTTCCAAACTTCAAATAACTAAGCTCTTTTGGTGACAGACTCTACTAATGGGCAAGCTAAAGGGAGGCACAAGGGAAAGGAGCCTAAATCTTCTAATTCAAAACCAAAATAGAATCAGATATCTTCTGAAGGAGCTTTAGGATCCAAGAGGAATAAGAAGTTTGAAAAGACAAGATGTCCCTATTGTATGAGGGGTTTTCATCCTGAAAACCATTGTATGAAGAAGCAGATCGACCAATTGTCCTCCCTCCTTGAACAAAACAATATTGCTCTTCCAAAAAGAGAAAAGAAGTCTGATGCCAAATCACAGATAGAAGATCATGAGAGGTACCATTCCTTGAAGGTTGTCCTTACTCAGTCGACAACTTATTTGATTGATTTTGGAGCATCCAACCACATGGTTTCTTCTAAGGAATCTTTCTCTTTCCTCACACTATCAAAAGGACCGAGCATTCACATGGGAGATGACTCCCAAATTCTAGCAGCAAGAAAAGGTTCAGTTAGAATCTAGCATGGTGAGTTCAAAAATGTTCTCTGTGTGCCCTCCCTTGCATCTAATTTGTTGTATGTTTATCAATTAACCCATACAGGATCTCCCAAGAGATTTACATTCAACTCAAACTCAGTTGAAATCATAGAAAAAGCTACTGGAAAACTCATAGCGAAAGGTATTTCTAATAATGCCACTATGGCTTCTGAGTTCTCACATTTTTTTCTTATCTCACCTCCTACATTTATATTGACTAATGATAACAACTCAAGCAAGATATGGCATAAGTGATTTGGGCATCTCAATTTCAAATATCACCAGCAACTCCACAATGATAAAATGGTTGAGTGCTTTCCTCTCATCTTCCGATGGAGTATGTCCTGGTTGCTTGGTAGGTAAGCATCCAGAGAAGAGGTATGAAGTTGGGAAGACACATAGGGTTTCCTCTATACTTGATTTGATACATAGTGATGTGGAGGGACCAATTCCCACAACATCAATTAATGGATGCAAGTATTTCCTTACTTTTACTTATGATTGTTCAAGGTTCTGCTGGATATACTTCATGAAACAGAAATCAGAATATTTTTAAATATTTAATATTTTCAAAGCTATGGATGAGAATAGTTTCAGGAAAAATATGAATTCCATAAAATCTAATAAAGGAGGAGAGTATATTAAAATATATTTCCATCATTATTGTGAATCGAAGAGGATTCTAATGGAACACTCAGTTCCATACACACCATAGCAAAATGGTGTGGCTGAGAGGAAAAACAGATCACTGAAGGAGATGGAAACATGTCTTCTCCATGCCAAGAATATTCCTCCTTCTCTTTGGGAAGAAGTTGTAAACTGTGTTTCATGCATACAGAATAGAGTGCCTCATAAATCAGTGGTTGGCACCACTCCATTTGAAGCACTGCATGTGCATAAGCCAATTTCTCTCACTTGAGAGTTTTTTGTTCCAAAGCTTGGTCTAGAATACCCATTGATAAGAGGAAGGCCTTCCAATCCCAAAGTAGTGAATGCATTCTATTGGGATATGTAGAGGATGCAAAAGAATACAAGTTGATGGAGGTTGCAACTAGGAAATGCTTCATTGAGCGAAGTGTTTAGTTTGAAGAAGATCAATTGTGTGATACACCACCATATGAAGCACAAGAAGGTATAAACATTGTTCCACTATAGTTTGATGATAATGATTTGTTAGATGTTTCATATTCATATGAAGAGGAACCATATAAGAATGATCTTGGTATTGAGGATGAACCTCAAGAGATTCTAGATCCAAATCCAGCATCCATTACAAACCAAAGGCCTAATCCTAGATGGGCCCAAAATCTCATTGATGCAGCCAGGGATGGTGTTGGGAATCTAGAAGACAGAAGGAGAACAAGGTCCCAATATCAAAATGAGCATGTTTCTCTCTCTCTCTCAGATTCATTCCCTATAGAGTGGTGCAAAAAACTTCCAGGAAAGTTCTACATGATGATAGAGAATGATCAACTATTTGGCCCACAAAAGAAGAAAATTGATCATTCTCTACCTCTTCCATACATAAGAAACATACACAACATCCATCGGTTCAGAAGGACATTGATAGGTTCACATGCACAACTTTAGGATGTTGCTGCACAGAATAACCATACTGCTACATAGAGCTTCAAATTGCAGTAGAGTTTATGCAAGTTATTTTCTAAGGAGGAAGTTTCTTTTCTTCTCAAAATAGCTTATATTCCCTATTCCTTCTTATTTTGAGGGGGGGGGACGGGGGGGATCCCATGAGTTTTTCCCCTATTTCCTCAGTTTATTGAGCAGCTTTTTTTATTCTTTTAGATTGTATATGGGTGACGTTTGGCCTTGTTTCTAGGGCCCGCAGTTATCCAAGTTAGGATTCAAGGGGAGTGTTAGGATTATAATCCTCCCTTGTCCACACTGGTCTATTAGATTATATTTTCCTAAATTAGGATTCATTTAGTTATTATTGGGTACACTTGGCCTAATGGGGTCACATGTACTAGTCACTAGAGAGTGGGGAACACAGATAGAGGTCATCTACAACTGAATGCACCTTCATGCATCAATTACTGCCCCTCCTATAGAATTCCCTACAATTTAGGAGCCACTAGGAGTGTTGACACCAAGCTCCTTCAGCTGTTGTTAGTTGGTGACTAGTCAAGCTTAGTTTTGATTCAATTACATTCAGTTAGATATGCTCCAGTTATGCATGGATGTATGTGGGAAGGCACCTATTATCACCTAATTCTCACCTACCACTGCAGTTAGACTGGTTTGATTGATTGTAACTGATTGAGAGACTAGATTAGACATCTGGAGTTAGCCTAGTGAACTCCAATAGGGATTTAGACACTTCTAGTTAGCCATGCATTCAGATTGATTTGGTTGATTCAAATCCTATCCACATGATTCGAATTCCCTTATTTGCAATAGTGTTGTATATTGTTGGGATTAATGAAGTTTATACTGTAATTATAATGAGAAATACTTGTATGTTTCCTGTGAGATTTTTTTGTTCAGTGGGTATTATTCATTCTGTTACACTGCATAATAATTCAATCTAATGGCACTCATTTCCTGAGGATCAATGACACATTAATTCTAATACAATGATCATGTCATCAACATTTATTCCTTTCCATATCATCATCCTTTGTCTACCTTTGTCATTAATGGTTTGTCATCAATGATAACCTTGGTAATCAATCTCCCCCTTTTTCATTGATGGAAACATCCTTCAAATATTCTCCCCCTTTGTCATTTATGGAAACATCCTTCAAATATTCTCCCCCTTTGACATTAA
This sequence comes from Pseudotsuga menziesii, assembly GCA_001517045.1. Classification (NCBI taxonomy): domain Eukaryota; kingdom Viridiplantae; phylum Streptophyta; class Pinopsida; order Pinales; family Pinaceae; genus Pseudotsuga; species Pseudotsuga menziesii. The sequence continues at coordinate 70,689 of LPNX010836511.1, read as the reverse complement.
TGACAAAGGGATATTGAATTTACATTTGATTTTTTGTCGCTCCTTCTGAGACTAAGCTTGGACTATTTTGAGTGCACACCACTTGGACTCAAACAATATTGTTCATGAGTAATATAAGTTTGCTTCATACTTACTCCTCTTGTCAATCAACACTCTTATTATGACTATCTTTGTCTCTTTCAGTTGTTCGATTACTTGTCTAGTTATTAGTGGATTGCAAATCTACCACAAAACTGTGTTTTATCAGCCTAACTTTGAAAAAATACACGCTTGTTCCTTGATTCACATAAACAAAAAAATGTAACACCTCATGCTTTTCAGACTTCATCCCTTCCTTGCATTAGCTTTCCTTCTATCAATGTTTTCAATTTGATCACAGGACCTATTTCCATGCTTGGATAATTCACCTTTTACTCGTGAGTCCATCCTCCATCTCCATGGACTCAGGGCGTTGTAGATTCTTCAAGAGACCTTAAACTTAGTCTGCCATATGGAAGCCATCTTCTCTTCTATGATCAACCTCATTCATATTTAACAACACGTTCTTTTTCACCCATACTTGGGAATTTATTTAGCTGTGAGCACTTGACTTTTGCACTTCAAATTTTCCTGCATTATTCTTCCTTAAATATCATTGGTTCTCTTTGCGGGTCTATATGAAGGACTCCTCATCGGTTGTCTTCTTGGACTTGCACATTTTTGTGTTTTATAACCAAATCCAGTAGAGTTGTAGCATTTCATGGTGTGGAAATTTGCAGCAACACAGCCAATATGGTTACAAGTCCAGTATCTAACCTTGTCATTGGGACTTCCAACACTTCTTCTTCCATAGGGTCAACAATCCATAGCCTTATGACCAAATTTAGCACAAGAAAAACAATATCCATTGAATTCATTTTCATACCCAGGACTTTGGTTTCATAGTGGAGTTGTCTCTTGTATTAACTTGCTTTGAGGTGTAGGAATAACTCCTTGATATCCTTCAAAATTTATGATGTCTTTTGCAGTTATGTGAGGAGAAACTTGGCTCTCATCTTTGGAGAATGAGGGACCGACTTCTAGGGTCTTAGGGGTCCATGTTCCAACTTCATAATTTTTGTCTTCCTTGTTGTAACCAAGCTCGTATTTGTCAAATGGAGACCTTTGACAGTCCAATATCTCATCCAAGATAGTTGTATTTTTTTTTAACTTGATAGAAGCATTTGAATTTTCATTCTTATTTATGATTTCAACAACCTCCATTTCAAGGTGCTCACAAGTATTTTCCTTTTCATCCAAGTGATTCTTCAAAACCTCTTCCATCCTTTTGGCTTATTCAAGTTGAGTCTTTAAGTCAATATTAGCCCTTCTTATTTATTCAATATTTATTCTGTCATCACTAGCCTCACTTTGACTGATAAGATCAATATTTAATATTTTAATTTCATTATTTTTGTATTCTAGCTCAGCTAGCAAAATTTTCATCTTGAGATTGAGTTTCATAGAAAGATCTATTGGCTTCTCATTGTATTCTTCAATGGACTCCAAAATCTTCCTTTTAATACTTGAATTGTTTATGAAATCAAATTTTCTAAATAGGCATGCTAGGAAATATTTCTTGGCTTCTTCAAGGTCATTTACAACTTCATCATAATCGCTACTACATAAATTAGAAAGATCGTTACTTTCACTGATGTCTGAATCTTGCTTTTTCATATCCCCTTGCTTCACATCTTCAATGGACTATCTCGGTTTCCTTCTTTGTGTCTCGGTTTCCTCCTTGATACTCACTTTCCATCTTGAACCATATACATTTGGATGATTTGTATTCTCCTATACCTTCTTTGATAAAGCTTGGGAGTCCATCCATTAGAAACTTTAGGGCAATGATGTTTTCCTTCTTGGCATCTTTTTCTGCAACTGACTTTGTCATCTTATTGGATAGAACATGTGGGTTGACCATAATTTCCCACACACCAAATTTCTTCAAACATGCTTTCATCTTGCTTCTCCAACTGACTCTAATATTCCATGTCAAAAACTAGAACATCGTTGTTAGTGACCTCTGCTTGTCCTTCCATTATATGTGTCCATGGATCTCCTTTAAGCTAGTTAGGCTGGTGTTGAAGGCCTGCTCCGATACCAATTGTTGGACACAATAGCACACTGAGAGGGGGGATGAATTAGTGTGTCACTGCTTTTAACTAATTTTATCTTATTGAGCCTTAAACTGAGATCATCAATTCCTTATAACAAAATGAATCAATCATTAACCAATCAAATCATCATCACAAATCATAATAGATATATTGCAAGGTAAGTTTTTTAAACTTTATTATAACTAACTTGATATTGGTTATAATGAAGGCCACAACATTAGGGTTTGCATCAACTTCAACTGCTTCAAGAGCACCAACTCTTATTCCAAGACCTAGCTTGGTTATTTCTCAGGTCCAACTAAGAAAAGGGGTTGCAAGACCCAGCTTGAAATTGCATATAGAGATCTGTCACATCACCTGTCAATATTCTGCCATATCACTATTGTAGTTATCATGTCATCAAGTTGCTCATCACTATCATATCAATTGCTCTCAAGGTTTTTTCAAATATCATATCATTATGTCATTTTATTTCACTGGATCATATCATTTCCAAGATGCTCATTTGTCAGATATTTGTTCAATACATTTAGGTTATGTTAGTATCTTGTCATCACCATTTCCACTAACATGTCATAAATATATCCATAGTCAAGTCATCAAATTGTCCACAAACATGTCATCAATCATGTCTGCAAAAGTTTTTTCATATCTAGTGACTACTCACATCCATCAAGATAACCACCTTTTCCAACTATCTTATACTTGAATACATCAATGTACTTCTCTAGGTGTTTCAGTAGACACACCCAAATTTTGTTTACTACAGCGAACCCTAGAACATAGAAAAATAATTACAACTTGCCTCGACCATATCATTCTTATGTGTCTTCCACAGTGTATCCACTCTAACTCAATGAAGACATAAACCCTGAAAAATTAGAACTGTTCTACATTCTTTTGTTGCAGCTACCTCGGTCTTGATGTATCCCAAAAAACAAACTTCAAAAAGTGTAAACCTAGTGTCTACGCTACCTCATTTATCTTCCCATAAATCTAAGCTTTCTCTCCAACTATTGCTTCTTTGGAATGGTGATAGAATGTTTTCCTTGGAATTTGAGATAACCATTGACTGTAATAACCTACTACTGAAATTTATCCATAGCTGCAAAAAAAATTGACTAGATGCTCCTTTCAAGCATTGGGAATGTAAAAGAAACTATAGATTGTTGCTAGCTCAAACGTTGATTAAATTTATCTCTGCTACAAAAAATTGGATCCCCCAATGCAACTGCCTCAGTCCTATACCCAAATTTCCTTAGTGTAATACCTCAATTCAGTTGCTGCCACATATGAGTCTAGAAATTCCTCAGAGCTTGAATCTAAAACCATGAATTTCTCCTTGCATAAATGAACTGGTTATTTATACTATTTTTCCATGACAAGTTTTTATTAGTTGCCCTGCAAATTGTATATATAATTTTTATATTTTTATATTTATTAATTCATGCCTGATCTGATTTGTCATAATTATTTAATCAATTTTTAATTGACTGGTATATATGCACAAAAATTAATTTGCTTGACATTCACAAGGATCTTTAAGTGTATGGTTTTCTTCAAGACATCAAGGCATGTTTGTGGCTCTATCAACAGTTAAGTTAAACACGGGATGAACCATATATACTCATCAACAAGTTATAGGTATGTGGGTTCAAGACCCAAGGTGCCATACACAAGAGCTTTAAGAACTCAAGTCCATCATCATCAAGTCTACCATGAATCATCATCAAGCATGCAATTATATTAGTCGTTACAAGGATAACAGTCCTTCTCATACACTATTGGGCCAGGAAAAATACATAAGGAAGAAATAAAAGCGCAAGCACAAGGTAGGCAAGAATAGGCGAACGACAAAGAAAAGCAGGTAAAGGATGGAAAGCAAGTGCAGAGTAGAGGAAGCTGCAACGAGGATTGGTACAACAAATAAAAGTGTATGTAGATTAGGTGGAGAAGTAAAGAGGGGAAGGTAGAAGAGTAAAGTCTAGGAAGCAGCGGGTCAAAAGGTCGTAGGAGTCGAAACAGCGGAAGACTAAAGGACAGACTTTTGCGGCTAGTCAGGACCTGTACAATAGACTGAAAGACCTTCAACTGCGGCTAGTTATGGCCTACAATTAATGTAATGTAGCATGTTTTGTGGCTAGTATGGTATGTCATTAATGCAATAGAAGATATTTTGTGGCTACTTATGAATGTAATAATTGAGTTGTACTCAGTCAACCCTACGTGGTCTTGTAATATCTATAAATAGGAAGAACACGCTCTTTATACGGGTTATCTTGAGAGGGATTGTATTAGTTCATTGATTACTTAGAGAGAAGTCAGATAGTAGGAGGCTATTGAGCTGGGGATCTGTAGCTGTGTGCACAAACCATTTTGTAGGATTTAATCTGCAGCTAAGTGCATAGACAGTGAAGTAGAAGAGTCTATACAAGTTGTGTGTAGATTAGTAGGAGTAGATAGAAGCAATAAACAAAGAGCATGAGAGAAAGAAGAGTCTGAGCCAAATAGACATATCTTATAACAGTATGTAAGTCGTAGACTGCAAGGTGCCATATATTTCTCATGCCAGATGAAGAGCACCTTGGTGGTTTTTACCTAGATGGGTTTCCACATTATTTCCTATGTAGATGAATGTAAATGTTGATTGTTGAATGTTTAACGGTTAATGTTGAATGTTTGACCATCTTGCATTACTTATGATTATTGCTTGAATGAATGTCACAATATTGATAAACGCGGTGAATGAATGAATGATTAAATAATCGTCAAGCACTTGGTATTAATTCATGTTAAAATACTATTAAGATTATAATTCAGTCACATTCTTGTCATTTACATTTAAGGAATCAACTATATCACATGGTTGCACCAGTTGTTAAGTTGGAAAGGATAAAGTTGTGTCGCACAGCGACTGTGTCACACTGTTGCACCACTGTCGAGTAGTAAAACACTCCATCCTTCTGAATCTGTTGAGTGCCTTGGCTAAACGCCAAGAGACTGTAAGCCCTCACCGACTGTGAAAACATGGTTCTGGAAGTTACACATTAAAATATCTCGGGTGAGACTGCATCTACCTCGCAAGTGTTGCCGGCTAAGCTTGTTATGTCAGGCCGATGTCTTTGGGTTTTTTGTTGGTATTGTGTTGTTCTTGAACATGGGTCGCAAGAGTGGGAAAAGTAGGCCAACAAATGGTTATGTTGTCGGGACCCTTAGTCATTTGAGTCGATGGAGATGTTGTGGAATCCGACAAAGAAGGAAATAGAGGGTTGGATGAAGTCTAAGACGCTAAAATTTGTGCAAGAGTAGAGGGAAAGGTCACAGTTGAGCGCAGAAAACTGTTTGGACCAATATATATACTCTGATATTCATGAGATCTTCTTTGCAGAGCTCTTTGTTGTGCTTCCCGAGTGGTTGTCAAGATTGGCAACTTGGCAGACAAATTTCCAAAGGAGAGAAGCGCTCGAGTGGAGTGATCAGTTGATCTGTGAGATAACCAGTGTAAGTAACCCCATCTATAGAGCTATTGATTTTTGGGTCGATGGGATTTTGCAAGGGTATCTTACTGAGTTTGCAGTAGAAACGATAACCTCATATAGGGAGGCCATAAGAAATTTTTTACAAGGACCTCAAAGAAGGTACTTGTTATCTATAAGTACATGGATAAAGATGGTCATATATGAGAAAGATATCTTGCACTTGAGTAGTTGAGTCACATATCCATAAGAGAGGATATGTCACGGACGACCTGTAAAGATAATGGGAAATAGTGAGCTGAGATGTTCCCAGTAAGTACAGAATCTGGACTAGAAGCTGGGTTCCTAAGGAGTGGAAGAAGATTCTGGTCAGGAAAGATAATAAATACAATAGGAGTTCGACATAATCCTAGTCTGTTCGAAGAAAGTGAGTATGAGGTTGATTCATGGCTAGACGAAGGGTCTTGAGAGGAAGAGGAAGACTATAGCCTGATTTTCGAGGGAGTAGAGGAATTGGAAGAATATGCAAAGAAACCAAGAACAGGACGCATCTACACCGTGGCAAGAGTATCACTAGAGGTAAGGTCTAGAGCATCATCCCATGAAATATCTGTTAATACTGATAGTGCTAGTATTGCAACAAGTATGCAAGGAAGTCCACCTCCCTTAAATTATTCATTAGATAACCCCTGACGTCAACTCAATGGTTAGGCATGATATTCGATTACCCGCATTCAATGGGAATGGAGCAAAAGATCCAGAACAAAATTGGTTCTTTCGCAAAGTTGTTTGGATGGTTCGCCTAGTTCACAATGCGGACCTAAGGAAAGTGCAAATGATCACGACTCTGAGGGTTCGGACGCTAAATTGGTTTATGAAGTTTTGCATAGTACCACTAGGAACCCCACACAAGACCCTTGAGGAAATACGACTCGCGATGATCTATGAGTTCAAAAAAACTAAATCTAAATCGCATTGTATCACCCAGATCAAGGAGATAAAACAATCATTGATGGAGTTTGTATGGGACTTTGACCAGCGGTTTAGAACTTTGATGGTCAAAGTAAGTTTCCAAATGTAAGACATGCAGCATAAAGAGTGGTTTATTGTCATGCTATTACCACACATCCGAGGCTCGTTAATGCAACAAAACATTTAGTCCCAGACAGAAGCGCTCGAGTTAGCAATGAAGCTAGAAGACTCACCAATCGGAGATGGTGTCCCAGGAATGGTGTAGATTCAGTCACAGCTGGATAATTTGATGATACAACTTCAAGATATCAAGAAGGGAAAGTAATCCCAGGAATATTTATGGTGTACGAGATGCAGTATGGATGGACATACCAAGGATAATTGTCCATCGTACATGAACTATATCTCATTGGGTGCGCCAAATCCATTGAGTACCCAAAAACTACCCTGGTGCCGAATATGCTGGACTAGAGGGCATCGTGATGAGGAATGTTTATACTTACAGAATATTATAAGTACCCCAGCTATCCTTTTCTATAAATTTTTCAATTTCATAAGGCATGAAGAGAAGGATTGCAGAGCATACCAACTCTTGAAGGAAAAGACAGTAGACACCTACTTGATGAAGAACGATGGGCAGGATAATGATGAACATGCATAAGCACACTACCATCCTGCATCATTCCCAAAAAACCAATATTGGAATCAATATCATCCTCGGTATGTGCCTCAGAACCCATACGCACCACATAATCAGTACCCACCGCAGCAGCCACACCCTCAGGGAAGGGGGGTGGAAACTTTAGGAGTAGAGGGAGAGGATTTGGAAGAGGGAGAGTTCAATTCATATGCCATAACTATGGACCACCTGGACATTATGCCAGATACTAGTAAGAGCATACGAAGACATGTTCCTATTGAAAAACGTAGGACCATAATGTGGAGCAATGTCCTTAGTTGATTGCGAAGTGGGAAGCTTGGATTTTGGGGCCTCCTCCTAACCTCGTGCAGAATCCAAATAAAAATCCTAACCTAAATGTTCAAATGATTGTTGTTGAGCTGAGAGAGCCAAGCGTTGCTGTCATAACATGAGAAGGTGTTATGACTGGAGTCGATCAAGATATCCCGCAATATTAGCTGTAAGTGCGACCGATGCAGAAGAAGGTACCTTTCAACGTTCAAAAACAAAAGCAGACATTTTTGGACGTGTGACCAGAATTTGTAGACCCAGAGAAGCCATCAGCATCAGCTGAAGTTAGGGATATTCCTAAATGCTTCCAACAGTTATTCAAAAAGACGATTCCGAAAAAGGTTAGTAAGCTCAAGTCATTTTTGTCAAGTTGCTTAGCACTAATTCAAGATAAAGATGTTGTTACAGAACTACAAGCACTAATAGAAGAAAACCCATTAGAGTTGCAACCTGGAAGGAAGGCTAACCATGTTAAGAAGAAATTTAAAATGGGGCGCAAGTTAAGAATGACTTTGCATATAGGGGACTATGACATGGATTACATCATTCTAAATCTGGGGTTGGCCATCAAAATTCTGATGCGGCAGACCTGGGAGACCATGGGAAAGTCGTGCTTGGACTGTTCTCTTGTCCTGTTGCGACTTGCAAATCAAGAGAAGGTCCTACCAATCGATAGGCTAAGTCAAGTCCCTATCGAAATTAAGGGGCTGCACACATTCTGGTACTTTGAATTCATTATCATTGTCGACGACACAAACCCATATCCCACGCTTCTCGGGATAGATTGGGCCATAAATAATCATACCATTATAAACTTCAAGAAAACGATCGTATCATTCAAGGATGATGAGATGAGGGAACTGTGACCCATTGATCCACTGGAGGGACGGAGGTATGTCAAACCTGTCTATAATGAAGGGAAGGGTGACTATCTAGACAACATCTATAATTTTAGCACCTTAAAATAGATTATGTAAATCCTACAGTGGATGGAAACCTGAGCTAGAGGAGTTCTCGTTCCTACACATAAGATTCGAGAGAGGCCTTAGAAAATTGGCAAAAACGTTTGCATGAAGTATCTATGAGGTGATGCACTAGATTTACCCGATCGGTGCAATGAGTTGAAAATCAGTTAAGGGAGTTACCCACATATGAAGGATTTCCTAATATTGCAACATTCCTCGGTGATTTTGAAGGACTGGTAATAGAGCTACAGTGCTTGTCTACGTTGGACTATGTATTGAAAGCCATGCCTGCTAGATGGTGGGGTACACATAAGAAATCCATATCAGAATGGTCATACTACAAAAGATTAATGGAAGTTAGATTTGGTGAGGTAATAGTGGTGAGTCAGAGGTACACAAGGTTGTCGAACCCTATTGAGCACCTTAATCAGTGTCGCACAACATTTGAAAAATACCCGCGATAGGAATGGTCCATCATTTCATTCATATTGGAAATGACACCCAGAAACTAGTATACATCCATGGAATTGCGACGAGGAACTCAATATTGGGACAAGATGGTTACACAGTTTGGGCACACCTTTTCATTTACTGACGACTAGCCGACAGTAGATACTGCGCTTCAAATAATCAAGGAAAATATATTTAATAAAATCCCTATCGTAGTAGCAAGTTCCCATTAATGTAACGCAACCATCCAACAATGGATGGCTTGTTATAATCTCGTTGGAGAACCAAATGATGATCTCACTAACATAAACATACCAAAGTCGAAGGGTATGCGTGAATTCAAAGGAAGTAGTATCTCGAGCAACCGATTCCTCAAGTCGCTGAAAAATCAAGAAAGTAAACATTGGGTCACTAGAAAACCCAAAGTTCACGAATATAGGACATTATTGGCACGATGTGACGGTATCAAACATCACATACTTGTTGCATGAGTTTTAGGACTTATTTCCTACTAACTTTTCAGAGATGAAGGGAATAGTGGGAGACCTGGGGGAGATGAAAATACCCTTGAAACCCGATGCTAAGCCAGTAAAGCAGTGACCTTATAGGTTGAATCCAAGGTATAAAGAGAAGGTAAAAGTTGAATTGGATCGCATGCTCGACGCAAGAATCATTGAACCTATTGAGGAATCAGAATGGATCAGCCTTATAGTGATCCAGGATAAGAAAATAATAGGCGAATTCAAGATCTGTGTCGACCTCAAGAAGCTGAATGGTGCATGCCTACACGATCCATTCCCAACACCATTTACAAATGAAGTACTGGAATGCGTCGTCGAATAAGAGATGTATCCATTCACCGATGGCTTCTCTGGATATCATCAATTCAGAATTGCGAAGGAGGATCGACATAAAACAACCTTCATCATAGAATGGGGATGCTACCAATATATGGTAATTCCCTTTGGACTCAAGAATGCACCTATCAAGAACTAGTAGTTTCTACTTTTAAATATTTCATACATAAATTTCTTGAGGTCTACTTTGATGATCGGACTGTATTTGGTCTGGTAAGAGACCACATTGAGAGTCTGTACACAATGTTGAGCCGCTGTAACCAGTATCAGATTGCGCTTAATTCAAAGAAATGTATTTTTTGTGCACCATTTGGTGTACTGTTGAAACATGTCATGTGTCGCAACGAAATTTTGGTCGACCCAGCAAAAGTTATGATTATCCTTGACTTTCCACCACTTACATCATTCATGCAACTAAGATCAATGTTATGACACATTGGCTACTACAGGAAGTTTATTAGAGGATATGCAGAGATAACTACACCTATGGAGAAACTATTTAAGAAAGATGTGAACTTCCAATAGACAGAAGATTTTCAGGAAATCTTAGATAAAGTAAAGAACAAGATGGCCATTGCGCTAATATTGGTATTTTCTGGCTAGATGAAGCAGTTCCATGTCCATGTCGACAAGCCATCTGTCGCGCTTGGCATAGTCTTGATGCAGCCAAGAGAGGGTGCGCTTGACCACCCCATTTCTTTTGCTAGCATAAAACTGTCAACGGTGGAGAAAAATTATACAACAAAAGAGAGAGAAGGCCTTTCCATGGTCTATGCACTGCAGAAATTTTGACACTACTTGCTTGGTGGACATTTTAAAATGTACACTGATCATTCGACTTTAAAATACCTGGTCAACAAGCCAGTGTTGGGGGGGAAGATCTGTTGATGGCTTCTCTTATTTCAAGAATTTGACTTTGAGGTCATTGTTAAACTTGGTCGATTGAATGTCGGGCCTGACCACCTGTCGAGGATAGAAAGTGGTGAATAACCAACCAGTATGGAGGATAACTTACCTGATGTGTAAATGTTTGTGGTCACCATGATTGAGGATCAAAATAAGGAGTTTAACACTATCATCCACCTCCTAACTACAGGCTATGTGCTTGAAGGATTCACCACTGCACAGAAGAAACATTTGGTCATCAAGGTCGCTAATTATCCATTGATTGCAGGACACTTATACAAGATGGGTCCTGATGATATATTTGGACGGTGTGTTTTCAACTATGAATGACAATGGGTAATGAGTGAATCACATGCCAATGTTGCAGGAGGACACTACATTGGAAAGAAAACTATGCGCAAGATACTACAAGCTGGCTTATCGTGGCCAACTATACACATGGATACTAAGAGCTTCTATCAGCACTGCTATATTTTCCAGAGGACAGGAAAACCGTCGAGATGTGACAAGATGTCACTTGCACTGTAGATAACCCTTCAAGCATTCTATAAGTGGGAATTTGATTTCATAGGATTGATCAGTCTGCCAGAAAAGTGGACTAGCACGTGCTACATTATCACTGCGATAGACTACTTAACCAGATGGGATGAATCTGTGCCTGTTAAGGATTGCACTACTGCGACTGCAGCAAAGGTTTTATTTGAAAATGTGGTCACCAAATTCAGCTACCCAAAAATTTTGCTTAGCGACCAAGGTATGCATTTTGTTAACAAAATGATTGATGAGCTTACTGCAGAGTTCGAGATTCAGCTTAGAAAGCTGACTCCCTATCATCCTCAAGCGAATGGAATGGTTGAAGCATTCAACAAGATCCTGGAGAATGCATTAACCAAAGTATGCAATGTGCACCGAGATTATTAGGACAAGAAAGTTTCAGCTGTGCCATGGGCGTACCACATGACTTGAAAGCAACTGACAAGGCACACTCCATTCAGATTAGTATATGGACAAGAAGTTGTTGTGTCATTGGAGTATATTGTGTCAATTGTAAGAATTGTTGCACTGACAAAAATGATCGACGGAGATGCTATCGAGCAAAGGTTTTCGCTGCTCGTTCAGATGGAGAAAGAACGCTATGTCACAGGGTTTCATCAAAACATAGAGAAGAAAAGGTATAAAACATGGCATGATCGCCATATCCGCACTAATCCTTTCACAATCAGAGGACTTATTTTTCTGTATGACAACAAATTTTTGAAGCATCCAGGGAAATTGAAGACACATTGGCTCGAGCCATATGTGGTCACACACATCATTGACGTAGGCACAGTGAAAATGCATAAGATGGATGGAACACCAGTTTCCGAAATGATCAATGGAAATCACTTGAAACCTTACTATGATGTTTGTGGCATGCCTTGGTAAGGTATGAAAAAAAAGATAACAAAGAAAGGAAATTGTTATGTCGCACGTCTACGACAGAAGCATGCAACTCATCGAAAGAGTGAGAATGACAGGTTGGACATTATTAAATCCTGGATACCCAAAAATATTGAGGCGGTTAAGACATCAAAGCGTTATTAACTCGACAAAGTACGAGGAGAATGGCAGCATGCTTTTCTGTCCCATTAGTTGTCCTCGTCATAACTTCCCTGATAGGTACAAATCAGAACTCGAGTACGTGCATTCATGTTTGAATGCGTCGAATTGGAAACCCATGTGATCAACAAGACGTCGATCTTCCATCCAATGATCACATGCAGGTCGGGCGCATCCTTATAAATATGAGCCTTCATTGACAAGAATCCTTTTACATGCACAAAGAGAAGAAGAGAGAACCAAATTTTCAGAGTGAGAGAATCGAAGCTGATGGTCATTTCCATTTCGAGTACTAGTGAGAAGTTAGACGTTACCATCGTTGCGCAATGTCTGATAGAAGAAGAGATTACATCACCAGAGGTACACCAGCAAGAACAAGAAGAAACGATGGCGTGTCCAAGACTACAGACAGTTCCTACGGCTGGTTCGACCTCTGTTTCATCTTATGGTTTGGGCTCTACGATGAAAACATCACAGCTATAGGTTCACGACCATTTGTGTTGAAGAGAGACATCCCAGATTCATCAAGGCCTTAGGGTAGGTTAAAGAAGCGTAAGGTCACTAAGGACATACCCATGAGGAAGCACTAGAATCACCACCACACCGAGATGTGAACACCACCATAGAAGAGTGGAACCTGCTACCACCATATGTTCTCCCAAGGAAAGCAAAGGTGCCTGAAGTGAAGCTTCCAACTAAAGCGCACTTGACCTTGGTCATACCCAGATCCTTGCAGGAGTGCCACTGCTAATGTATATAATCTTGAAACTACTGAAATTGCAGTTTGAAGACATTGATACCCAGAATCAGGTGAACCTGGAGAGAAAAAACTATATGATCACCATTGCACCTGTGCCACTTGAGCTGCAGTTGGTAGTTCCAATGCAATGGGATCGCGGTATAGAAACACGGGCCTGATGAACTTATTGAAAATGATGCATTTTGGTTGAAGTACGCAAGTTAGAACCTATGTGAAGTAGCTCCTTGTTTGTTTCCATGGAGGCTATCTATGGCTTGACAAGCCATACATTGTTGATTTTGAGCTCATCTCGTTGATAACAGGTCTTCCACGTCAAGGACGTGACTCTGCATTGTATCTATGTGCAAACATAGATACAACAAAAATGAAGCAAAAATATGACCTCCAACGTGCGGGTAGAGGATTCCTCATTGCACCTAGAGCCGACAACACGGTGAGGTTTGGCACAAATATTTTATTTTGCAATATGTTGCACAAGATGCATCCTACAGAGTGCACCACCAGGACTGTGGAACTAGCAGAACAGTGCATAGAAGCTTTGGTGTTCAACTGGTCGCAATACTTGTTGAATGAGTTGCTCGAGGATGCTGAAAAGGTGCAAGAGGAACCTAAGAAAAATATTCACTACTCCTAGCTCCTGATTTTAATTTCTTTTGTGGTTTGGTAAAACCCATCAGATTACTAGCCATAGGATCTCCTAGTACTTTTCCATGGCACAAAGTATTAAGACCTCTGAGAGGATAAGGATGAAAAATCCGGTAAAAGGATAATAACATCGAGTTCTTCTTGCATATGGAGGCACTGCGTGACGTGATCAAACAACAACACAGACTGCAGGCTGTGACAATACAAAGGTACTCATCGTTCATCAACTTCTAGGTCGATATCTATAACAATATTCTTGAGCTGCGACAGGACCCATACAAGCAAGTGCACCCAACGGGTTTTATGATTACTAATGTGGATATGGACACAATCATCCAAGATTGTCCTGAGGAATGGTGTGTCCTAGGCGACACTAAAATGGACCAAGGAAGTGATGGCCAAGGGAATGGCCAAGGAAATGATCAAGGCAATGGCCAAGATGATGGTCAAAACAATGATGGGGGCAATGGGCCAAGAAACTAGTTGTAGGAGGAATATGACGGCGAGGATAACAGTGAGCACAACACTGATGAAAATGATGGAGAAGACACGTCGATTTATGAAGATGTGCAGAACCAAAGGAGAGAATAGGAACAGAAGTGCGCGCACACGTGCAAGAAACAGAAAGCTGATAAAACAACTAATACAGTCAGCTTAGATAAGGAATACATTGGCTTGCTTGTATATGCAGTCGCAGAACTCGCAAAGACTATCCTTGAGGGTATAAGTACGCAACAGATGTAAGTAGCCAACAAGATTGTCGAGCATGTCATTAGGCAAATTTGAGGATATTAATGAATTCAAAACCACAGTCGAAGCTGAGACATATGGCATTGATCTGAGTGATACATTAGCCGCGCAACTACTGCTGTCGCCCCTTAAGCTCGAATTACAACTAAAAGCACTAGAGTCAGGAACATTGAAATATGATGATGTTATCCAGGTAGTGGGGACATTGTCACTAGACTTTTCGAAGCTAGCATTGGCCAATGTATATGCTATCCAACATGCAGTCGCAACATAGCTCCGCATAAAATAAAATGCTCTTTCTTATCAGGCCACAAAGAAGACAAGGAAGACGAAAGAGTGCAAGGTCCTCCTAAGGGAAAAGGAGCAGGAGATTGAGGCGCGGGAACAATGCAAGCTTGTACTAACTAAAGCCATAAAAAGCGAGTCACAGAGTTCCCCATGGAGGAAGGCCAGGAAGATGAAGATGCAGTCGCAAAGGTTGGTCGGCTATCAAGGATTGCGATGGATCTCAAAAGGAAAGTGAAAGAGCTTCAAGAAAAGCAGATACCAAGCACACCTCCTGAGGTGCTTGAAGAGAGCAGGAAGACAACATCTGAGGTTTTTGGTAGGATCAAAGATGGAGAGAAGCTCTGTACAAAGGCGATAGAATTAGTTTCAGTGACCTAGGAACTGCTTTTGGAAGATGAGACAACAACGAAGTTCATCGAGGAAGCGCAACAGGATGATGTGAAAATCACAACAATCAAGGCAGACATGAATAAGTTGTCGCTCAAACAGAAGGTTGCAAAAGTAGCTGAGTTGAAGCAGCTGCACCAAGAATTCAAAACTATGTGCGACAAGGAGCAGAGTAGGAATGATGAGGTGAAGGTGCACCAATCTGAAGCAGAAAGAGTTACAAGGCTCATTTAGCCTATACAATAGAAGCTCCAATAGTTATTCGAGTCGCTCGAAGAAGTACCATCATAACATATTAGTTTCGACCTTGTGGAACAATTACAGAAGAAAGCAAAGGAAGTAGTATAAGAGGTTGCCAAAGTAGAGGGAATTTTGAAATGATTTCGGGATAAGGTTGGTCCTGTGGCGTAGCCTACTATAGAAACATGAATTGTGCAAAGACTTAAATTTTACTTAGTGGCTTAGGACGAGCCACATGTGAGTGTTGGGGGGCTGTTGGGCTAGGAAAAGTGCATAAGGAAGAAATAAAAGCGCAAATGCAAGGTGCGGCAGAATAGGCGCACGACGGAGAAAAACAGGTAAATGATGGAAACCAAGCGCAAAGCAGAGGAAGCTATGAAAAGTATTGGTGCGACGAGGAAAAGTGGACCTGGAGTCGGTGGAGAAGTAAAGGTGGGAAGGTATAAGAGTAAAGGATGGGATGGAGCAGGTCAGAAGACCATAGTAGTCAAATCAGTGGAAGAATAAACGATGAAATTTTGCGGCTAGTCAGGACCTGTACAACAAACTGAAAGACATTTCCACAGCTAGTTATGGCCTACGATTATTGTAATGCAGGATGTTTTGCAGCCAGTATGTCCTGTCATTAATGTAATAGAAGATATTTTATGGCTACTTATGACTATAATAACTTATTTGTACTCAGTCAACCCAACACGGTCTGGTAATATCTATAAATAGGAAGAAATCACTCTATATAAGGGTTAGCTTCAGAGAGATTCTATTAGTTCATTGTTGACTTAGAGAGAAGTATGATATTAGGAGGTTGTTGAGATGGGGATATTTAGCGGTGTACGTAGACCAATTTGTAGGAGTTAATCTGCAGCTGAGTGTGCAGACATTAAAGTAAAAGGGTTGATCTAGGCTATGTGCGGATTAGTAGGAGTGGATAGAAGCAATAAACAGAGAGCATGAGAGCAAGAAGAGTCTGATCCAAATAGACATATCTTATAACAGTGTGTAAGTCACAGACTGCAAGGTGCCATATATTTGTCATGCCTAATGAAGAGCACCTTGGTGGTTCAATTACCCAGATGGGTTTCCACGTTATTTCCTATGTTGAAGAATGTGAATGTTGAGTGTTAAATGTTTAACAATTAATGTTGAATGTTTGATCATCTTGCATTACTTATGATTATTGCTTGAATGAATGTCGCAATATTGATAAACGCGGTGAATGAACGAATAATTAAAGCATCATTGAGCACTTTGTATTAATTCCAAGGAGACTTTACTTAGTGAACCTCTCACATAGCACCTACGATCGTGGGATATTAAAGGATATCCCAAAAATGTATATCCAATTTTACATTAATTACATCATATTGTCAAAGGATATCTCCTTACTCAAATTATATACTTTTACTTTAATATACTTCTACATAATAACGACAAAGTAATTTGAACAATATTCACTTCGCTAGAAGTGCATATCAAAGTCCAAGAATATCTGCTATGATGACTTTAATAAAGAATATTGCAAGAATCATTGAATAGAATAGAAAAAATCATTGAACATTTCACATAGTGATGATAGGGTTAAACTATATTCACTCCACCATAATTTTACTAGTCCAAGGATATCTAATGATCTTAAATACTTTTTAGTCCAACGATATCTGATCTTAAATACTTCTACACGATAAAGAAAAAGAAATTTAAATATTCTATTTTACTGAAAGTTTTGATTTGAAAATAGGAAAGGATATCTACTTATCTTAAATACGTGTATGCGATAAAGATAGTAATTTAAACAATATTCACTCTTGCCCAAAGTTTTGATTTGAAAATAGGGAGGAAAAGAAACTTTAAAAGAAATCAATGAACATTTCCGATAAATACTTTACACGTAAAGACAATGTAATTTAAACAATATTCACTTTATGGAAAGTTGTGTTTTAAAATTATGAAAGGATAGAATATTAAAAAATAAAAAATCTAACGGTTATATAATTTTACATGATAAAGATAGTATTAATAGGAACAAAGTTAATAAATTTTTAATATATAAAATATTAATTTTGGTTAAACAATTAGTGGTGTTATATTAGTTTTGGTTAGACAATTAGTGGTGTTATATTTGTTAGATTAAACTTTGGTTTATGGGAACTAAAGAAACTAATTATTTAGTTTGTTTTTAAAATTGGGTTCTTATGCTCAAAGAGCTTGGAGAGAAGCGTCTCGAGCTTATTATAATTTTGACATGTTAAATTTATTAATTCGGAGTATATTTAGTTGTTTAATTAGATGTTTATTATATTTAGTTGTTTAATTAGTCCTTTATTGTATTTAGTTGTTTAATTAGTTGTTTATTGTATTCATTGATTTTAGTTTTTTTAACCATTAATTGTCGTCAAATAGTAATATATTTTTCGTTAGTTTGTAGTATATTTAATCATTAATTATTTTCAATTGATAATATATTTAATCATTACTTTGTCCTTCATTGGTAACATATTTAGTCATTAATTTTTTGTTAATTGAAAACAAATTTAGTCAACTATAAGGCAAATCAAATGCTCTTCCATTGAGCTAGCATCCTTTCAGAATATGAGATTAACTTCGTGTTTCAACCATACTCATGCAAAACACAATGTATATTAAAAGCCTTTATTTTTTAATGTTATATCAAATAACCTATGTTTTTTTAATTTCTCATGAAAGATTCAACCTTAAAACTTTTGTTAAATAAAAGTTTGCAAATGCTCCATCACTTGCATCACATTTCAATGGATACAATAATTTGTTATTCTAAACTTCATTGAACATTTTTGAATTCCAACTAGGAAAGAATTTACAGTCATGAAAAAAATAATGAACTTGATAAAAATCCATTTTACTTACTTAAATTATTAACATATAATGAAATAAATTAATATAAATTTATCTTAATTCTTTTTGAAAATTTTATATATTTGTGTTTCATTTTTTTTAAATATTTTTAATATATATTAAATATAAAAAAATAAAAATCTATATTAATTAAACACATTCCAATATAATACAAGTAAAATGTACACCAGCAAGAACAAGATATGCACATCTTATCTTTGAACATTTATACAAGAACTACACAAGAAGGTAAATGGGCTTCTAAAGGAACTTGTACCTTTACATAATGGAGTCTTGCTTGCATAGGAATTCACAGGAAAATAGGAACTGAAACTTGTCACTGGAAACTTGTCACTTTTAGCATATATTAACAAAGAAAGTTTTGTTTTGATCCATTATCTGATGTGAGATGGTAATTAATATCAGTTGATTTGATTTTTTTGGAAATAGTATTATAAAAAAAAGTACTTTGGTTTTTCATTACTGCTTTGATTATAAGCTTAATGTATTACATTGATAGGTTAAGATGCTTTGAGATTTTTTTTTTTAAAACAATACAAATATGAATATTATTTTTCATTACCGGTTTGATTCTGATTATCTAAATTTTGTGCGAAAGAATTATTACTAAAAGAAAGATACTCTGGTCTGTTTTAAAAGATCTATTGAGTGCAAATCATAAACTAAAGCTATATTTTGATTTCAATTAAAAATTGAAAAATGAAAAATAAAATATTGAAATTTTTTATTTTACACTTGATCCCAAACCAAAATCTTATATATTCATTTACATCCTTAAATTTCAGACAAAATATTGCGTTCTAATCGTTTAACTACGCCGATAGGCATTTATATCAATGATATTTTTTGGAGATGGACTTGCTTGAGCGGATCATCAAGATCTAGCAAAAACACGCCAAGTGTATGATTCAGATGATTTGAATCGTCTGATCTTTTAACTAATTTTAACTAGCTTAACTAGCTGTTGATTTAGGAGTTTGTTAGGTGAGTTGATTGCCTGATCACTGATTTTAGGAACGCGGGGAGTCTGTTAGCGTAGGTGGAGGAGTCTGTTAGCGTAGGTGGAGGAGATACGTAGTGGTGGACGTAGGTTACGTATCTACAACACGCCCACGTGTCCAACAATTCAACACTCACATTTAAACTGTTGCCACCTCTATGAATGATCACTGTAGTTATCAGTATCAGTAGACGCATGGTTTGGTTTTATCTCCCACCCGATACCCATCTCATAACGAACTCACCGTTGCTTGATGCAATCTTTGAAGCTGCCACGAAGTTAAATTGATATTAGTTATTTTAGTTAACAAATACTACGACTACAAAATGTCAATCCGCTCAAGGAAATTAGTTTCGAAAACCCTGCTGAAGTAGTCGGCCAAAAATTGGAAGTGGTCTATTATGGAAGATCTTCTTGGCGATGGTATTTTCAATGTTGATGGAGAGCAGTGGCGATAACAGCGAAAATTGTCGAGTTTGGTATTCTCTGCCAAGATATTGCTGAACTTCAACAAAAAAAAATTTAGTGAGAATGCAATGAAACTTTCCATAATTTTAATGGATGCTTTTCAAACAAACCAGATAGTATAGATGCAGGCATACCATTGTTATATTTAAATTTTCATTTCTTATTTTTGCATATAACTTTTTTGCCGTGTTCATCTAGCGTATTGCAGAATAATGCTAGAGAGATTTTAAAAACTCGAACCCACTTTGAAATGTAGGGATACAGTCATTTGCAGGTGGGGCATCAGTAGGTTTTTCAATTTTCTTATGATTTAATAAGTAAGAAACCGGGTATCAATATGCACCCATCCTCTGATATGACCAAATCTGCAAGGCTATATTTAAAATAATTAAGAGACATACTCACAAAGAGCCATTGCTTTCTGTTTCTTTTCATCGTTGAGCAAACACAGACTTTTGTGTTTCGAGAACAACGAAATGGTGAACAACTTCCTACGTTTGCTTATTGGCATTTTAGGTCTGTCAACTACGCCGTAATCATACATAAAGATATGCATCATGTCATGTGATGCTTTGTTAGTAAAGAAATTCCAGCTTTACCTAATTTTAGACCGTTGCATACTGCTACCTTTTTGATGATGTATGTATTCATGTCAGCTCGTTTGTCTGTGCAGGGAATGCCTGCAGTTTGTTTATGTATAGTGCACCGATGTAAGTATAATGTCTTAGCCACAACTGAATCACTCGGTATGTTTGTACTAATAAACTCGCTTCAAAGGATATGTACAGTGTGTAATCAAACATTACCTTTTTTTTTAATGACGTACATGATAATCTTGTTGAGTAGTACTACATTCAGGAGGGTCATACATAACAGAAGTACTGAGAGTTTTTAAGGCTTTCCTTATGGAATAGCGCTCTTCAACTACCTTATGGCCACGTGGTATGGGTCACCTCTAATAAGCAATGGTTTGGAAAACCTTATTATTATGGTTGTCAACGGCATTGGATTTCTTCTATAGTGCTGCTTCGTTTGCATCTATCTCACTTTTGCTCCTCCTAAAGCCAAGGTTTTATCTGATCATTTTTCCTGTGAAGAAAATAATGTTTATTTCAGTACCTTTCTGGATTGAATGTCTTGGTTTTAATATTTAATGTAAATCCTTTGTACCATTCTTCATTTCTTGGTTTTATCTGATCATATCTCCTGGGAAGAAAATAATATTTATTTCAGTACCTTTCTGGATTGAATGTCTTGTTTTAATATTTAATGTAAATCCTTTGTACCATTCTTCATTTCTTGTTTGTAGAATAACATGGCCAAGATGGTTTATGGGGCTGATGGCGTTGTTTGAAACTATTGTGATAACTTGCTTTTGTGTCTACCCCTATTCTCTGTGCTTCTCCACTATCAGTAATTGTGAGTATTTTGTTTGATTGTGATTTTCATAGTTCGTGCTTTATTACTTAAATAAAAATATTAGAAAATGATACAATATAAGATTTGTATTATAAAATTTTTAGAGTCATATAATTTATTATTGTCCAATTCAAATGGTTGAGAGATAGCTACATAATTTATTATTGTCTAATTCAAATGGTTGAGACATAGTGATGGAATAGAAAATAGTTTGGAATTTCTTTTCTATTCCTCATATTGTTTTAATTAAATGGGTTAACTGTGGATTTATATACATGGCTAGATACATGTTATTACACTTATTTTTTTTGTTATCCATTTATTAACTATCATTTGCTTTTGATGGTCCTTTTTTGTGATGAGATATTACAAAAATTTGCACAGCCACATAATTTATTGTCCAATTCAAATGGTTGAGAGATAGTGATGGAATAGAAAATAGTTTGGAATTTCTTTTCTATTCCTCATATTGTTCTAATTAAATGGGTTCAACTATGAGTCTATATCCATGGCTAGCTAGATGTTTTACAGGCTTTTGTTTTGTTATCCATTTATCAACTATCATTTGTTTTTATGGCCTTTTCTTTTGTATTTCACATTCTTCTACTCATCTCCCATGAACCATTGGATATACATTTATCAGTTATGAGTTATTCATGCATTGCTACAAATTATCTCTACAAATTATTTTTTATTTTCTTTATTTTTATAATCTTTTGTATTGAATTTTGAACCACTGCCATAAAATGAATATTGACAGTCCACTGGTCTTATCCTTGTCCATCATTTTCCATAGATGAAAAAGAATAAGGGTAGTCCACCCAAATCTCAAATAAAAAAAGTCTATAAACAAAAAAAATTGCAATTCAATAAATTTGATTATCCACTAACAAGATTAAAACTCCATAAATTTAATTAAATTTTTTTTACAGATATTGTTTAATTTGATTTCTTTTGTTGCTAGATATTAGATTCTATATAATTTTATCAGGGTGCAGTGACAAAAATTACAACTCAATAAATTTAATTAATTTATTTTTTTAAAGATATTCTTTAATTTGATTTATTTTGTTGCTAGAAATTAGGTTTATATAATTTGATCAGATTGCTTGATATTTGATATATAGATTTAATTGTTTAATATTTGATAAAAATAAATTCAAAAAAATATGTTAATTTTAATTTTAATTTTTGTATGTCATATGTTGTTTAACTTTTATTTTAACTAACAAAGTATTTTCATGTTTAATTGTATAATACTTAGTTATTATACAAGTAATTATTTGCTTATTCAAGATTTTAATAATTAATTAAAATAGTTATAGCCTTTATCTCTCTCTATATATTATAGCAATAGGAATAGTTCGATCCTATTTGTGCTAATTACAATCACAGTACCCCTTTCTACAATTATTGTTAAATAGATTTACCATATATTACTTTATACTGTGTTGTCATTGTAAATACAGAGACTGGTAATTCAAAAAAAAGAGCGCTAAATTCATGCCCAAAAGTTTATTTCTCCTTGTTCATTTTCCTCAGAAGTGCTTCGTGGATTCTGTATGGTGCTCTTAGCAGAGACATCATCATCGTGGTAATGTAATGTGTTAAATTGTTCATACTACTGCATATACCAAAATTTATGTTATGCTTGTATGGGACACAACACTATCAAAAAAATATCGCCAATGTTAACCTTTGTTTGACGAATATATTTATTTTCCACTGCACAATATATGGCACAGGCAGCAAGCATTTTGGGAGTTCCATTAGGGTTGGGACAGAGACTTGTATACTATATTTATCCCGACAGAAAGAACCGGCCCATTGAAGATATAACAAAATTCAACGAAGACAAGCACCTGGAATCAATCAAAGAGGAGAGCAAGGAGGACAAAACACAGTGACTCTCTAATGATGTCGAAATGCAGTTGAAAGTATGGGTTGATCGGTCGAGGCACACCTGACTTTTCACTGTGGGCGATGCGATGAGCAGTAAATTATCTTAGATGTTTTCATACTTTTTGATAATATTTCACTGTTATGTTTACTGAGTTCAGTTGCCATTGCTTACAAAATTAATCCAAGAAACTCATCTATTTCTGCATCTACATCTACATGTCGCACATGAATTTAAACATATTCGGGGAATATTTATCAATTTTATGAAAAGTCAAGGTAATAACGGTAAACTCAAATAGGGTTCATGTCAGGGAAAGTCCAGGCTCTCCAATTTCTTTCGCGTAATCCATTTTAAGTTGCCCAAAACAAATTGATCATTTTCATAGCCACGCGCCTTTTATTTCAACATACAGAAATTTCAACATTGATGCTTGCAGTACTGGGAGCTCATGCTCTTCGTGGTGGGATCAGCCTGCCTACGCTTCACTGAATGCAAAGCAGAGCATGCAACTGAAGTGGGTGCAGCAAAAATACATGACTTACGATTATTGCAAAGATTTAGCTAGATTTCCCACATCTCCACCAGAGTGTGGGCTCTCTAATTAACTTCAACATCCACCATTGTCATAAGAAACAAAATAATATTTATTTATTCTTGTACTATGTTCCTCATAGTTTGGATGGTGGACTGCATCTTTTAATCTAAATATGATATAATTACTGTTAATTATGATGACTCATTCGTGATCACACGAAAGTTTCATATGTTTTGGTGGCGCAGCAGAGACAGCACAGGTTTTGCACGAGTAGAATATTTGAATATTCAGTACTGAATATCGATATGGTTTGAATATGTAGACATATTTGGCTTTGTATTGTGTAAGAAAGTTGGAGCATAATATAGAATAAAAAAATATAAGCAGCATATTGGTTTGTATATTGTGTCTTAAATATTGAATGGATGGATTCAAAAGTGAAGTGTGATATGGATATCTGCTTAGCAAAGAAAGCGGCTCAGCCTGATAATACCAATTAGTATCAAATAATATAATATTAGTTGGACTTTAAAATAGCACCGTCTTTTCAAACGCAAAAAGACAAGGTGATAAAAATTGTCAAAATATCATATTGAAAAGAAGATATTTTCACATTCCATATTTCCTTATGTTCTTTGGTCAAACATTGTCAATTATTTGAATTATTAAATTTATATATATTAATTAAAAAAATTTAATGGATGGTTTTTATTTTTTATTTAAAATGTTAAATTAAAAAATAGTTTATAAAATTAATTTCATTTTTATTTAATATTATATTTAAAAATATATATGAAATAAACAAATTTGATTGATATAGTATAATATTAATGATATTATCATTAAAAATATAATTTTATATTTTAGTTAATAATTATTATATATTTTAAATAAAAATATGAACTTATATATGAAGAACCAAATCAAACCTTTAATATTAAAGAATTTTGCTCTAGATTATAAATCTAAAGACTAGCATAATCCATCCTTTGAAGAAAATATGCCAGCTACATATAAATTATAAATAAAATCAAATAACTTATTATGATTAAAACATATAAAAAAAATTATAAGACAAAAAGTTAAATGTTTTATTCATTTCTTCATATTTTTTTAAGTACTCTATCCACCTATCCCACTACTCAAGCTTCGTGAATGGAGACTACAAAACCTTGAGGGTTTCATTCGTCATATATTCATGTGCATGTCCTATGATATGATATGATATGGCCATTCTCACTTCTTTTCCATATCCTATGATATGATATGGGCATTCTCACTTTTTAATATTTTATATTTGTGTGTTGTCACTAGTGGAAAATGAGAGATTAGTGACCAGGAGACCACATTTTTTGGTCACCATAGTTTTTTTCAAGGCATAAATGACCAAAGTTGATAAATTTAAGTGGGCTAACTAAAAAAGACCAAGATAAATGACCACTTTTGGTCACGAGATAAAAACCAACTTTAAACGACCAAGATATCTAGACTAAAAATGACCACATAACAATTGGTCATTTATTTGGTCATTTTTAGTTGTCACTCCAGCAATGAAAAAAATTACAAATTTGACAATGACTTTTTATATTTTACTAAATTCTAACATATATATAATATATATTTACAAGTCCTTATATTAACAAAACTAAATTAATGCAACCCAACTATATGTTAATTTGAACATGACCTTGGCATATACAAAATCCCACTAAACATTTAAACCCACTAAATTACCTTGGCATATAATGTTAATTATAAAGCTAATTTGCATGACCTTGACATATAATTATAGTTTTTATAGGCTAATTTGGACACGATCTTGGTACCTTGGCTAATTAAATCGGTGGAATCCACGTCAGTTAAAGGATATTTTGCTATTTGGACCAGGTTATAGAAAAAATTATATTATCTAGACCTTAGAAGATCAACTCATATAACATGGGAGCGATAAACATTTTCATCATCATATTATGCACTCACAATGGACTCAATTCACATAATGAACTCAATCCTAGCATTAATATAACATACAAGACATTTATGGATAACAAAAACATGTTGACCATGTTATGTCGACCATCGACTCCATAGACATTTTGTACTCATCTATGTATTGCTTATTAAAATAATATAAATATATAAACTCATTAAAGTTAATATATAAATTAGTTTACCATATAAAATTTTTATATTAAAAATCTATAAATATTACATACAAAATAATTAATACAAAACATTTTTTCTATAATATATATAATAAAAAATACATTTAATACAAAACAGTATTATACCAATATAATAATAATAACAATATGTTGTAACAAACTATATTATACATCTAAACATAACACTGTAACTAACTACATCGACAATATGGAAAAATTTGGTACTAAATACTCCCAAAGTGACCAAGCAACCAAATTTAATGTCCAAATGATGTCAGTACATGCATCACAATGATTCCAACCAAGATGTGAATGAAAAGCAATCAATATATTAATTTGGTTCATTTATTCTTTGATCCTTTAGCGTAACAGGAAGGACCTAATGGCAGAGAGGTGACATAGTGCCAAAGAGCCATGGTGCAGAGAGCTAGAGCCATAGTATAACCGGAATCAATCAACAGCAAAGGTGTTGTCTTCGAAGGTGGACCGTCTAAAATTCTTTCTTTATCGTTACAATGGACAAGTTCAACTTCTCCATGCGAGCTGGTAACTCTAGTATTGGAGTAGTTTTGGGAATGGTTGTGCTATGTCAAATATCCCTCTGGCCATCTCAGAGATGGCCTGAGTAGTGCTTTTGAATAATTGGTTTTTACCATTGGAGGTCAAGATGGAAGACTGGTCCGATTGTTTAGTGTAATGCCTCTTTCTGATAGGGACAGGAATGTAATTATGGATGGGAATTTTATTATGGACAGGAATGTAAATAGAAAACATCCCGTAAGACCAAAGTGGTAATACGAGGGGACGCCTCTCTCAAAGATCAGTTGTGGAATCACGAACCTTTAACTCGACCACCACCAATACAAAACTTGTTGACCCTCGCAACCTATGGAAAAAGGGTTTTTACCTTGATTTCACAAGTCGTTTCACTGGTTGAAACCCCAGACACCCTCAATTTTCTTCACAAAATCCTGGTTATTTAATCCGCAGAGGGTTTTGATCATCAGACCTATTGATTTGGGTCCCAAAGGAATCCCTTGAAGCAGCTATCGCTGACATCCATTGAGATTGGTTTGATCAGTCTTCAAAACATTTCTGGTACTCATCGAGCTTTAGAGGTTCTATTTGATTAAAAACCCACCGACTTTAATAAAACCCTTATAATATGTTGAATATGAATGTACCCATGTATTTTTTGCACTATATATGAATTGGGCATGCTTTAAGATGCTTGAAGGTTTGTACATTAAGATAAGCTTTGGGGTCTGGGTATTTCTTTATTTATATGTTTTCTGCATGTAGGTTCAGTGAATTAGCCCTTATGTGGCTGTAAAGTTTGCAGTAAATTTGTGGAATTGTTAAACTCGGCTCAAATCTATGCCCTCCAGATCGATTAATCTGTAAACTTTGAAAAATGAATAATTGGATCATTTTTTGAAATAGAAATAAACATAGTAAGTCTAATGGTTGGTATCTAATCAAATTAGCCCTTAGGGCAAGTCATTTTTGGTGATGTAAAGGTCACTACTTTATGGTCAAATTCTTTGTTAGTGCTTGTCAAATCTAGTGATAAGCTAAAGGATCTTTGGCCATACGAATATGTCAGGAATTAGAAATAGCTATTTGGGTATGAGTTAATGTATTGTTTTGATTGGCTAAATTTGACTGATAATATGCCGGATAATCTGTGAATGAATGCATTAATGCCCCCTTGGACTAAGTTGGTCTCTCAGGCCAGGGTTATAGAATCAAGTTCAATAGCTTATTTTAACTTGATGATATCTGCAATCTGGATTTGATGTGATACATCCTCGATATAATCTAATTGGAGGAATGTTTCTGTCTAAATTTGCAATTAGATAGACTCTAATTTAGCAAAGTGGAAGATTTATTTATTTTGATTTTGATCTGGCTCAGCTCCGGATTCAATGTAGCTCTATGTATATCAGGCACCCCTGTTCCATACTATGGATTTGCAGGTCTGCACTGACCAGTTACATTTTTTCGACAATCTATGCTCATCCTTCACGATTTCATGGTGGTCCTAATGACATGAGGTTCTTCTCAAATCACCCTTCCTATAAGGATTCAACAATGCTACTTGAAGAGGGTGGGGGCAGAATAGTCAAAACCCATTAGGATGCCTTTGCCTTTGTGTGTGTTGAAGAGAGTTACCATGTGCAAAGTTACAAATTCTTTTGGGAGTCGAAGTCACCCATTCACCCAATTATTATGATATCTTGAAATCTGTATAGTTTGGATTCATTTCAAGAAATATTTCATCCTCATTTTATGTGTAGCAGTGATTCTTGTGCTCTTCTTTTTTCAAATGTTTCCATTTTCTTAGCTTATGTACTTTGTGAATCTGATGCAATTGTCGGAGGCTGGTACTTTCATAGATTTTGTTATCTTTCATGGAATTTTGTTGTCTAGGACAATTTTCTGGTTTGGTAGACCGGGTTGCATGTCACATGCAATTTGAGTGACTGAAAACCCTATCCATGAAGCAAACAATGATTAGTTAAGCTCCCCTAACATGTAAATTTTTTTACGACCACTAGACTAGTCGTATGTAAATTTTGTAACAACGATTACATTATAGATTAATGGCGTCCAAACCCCCTTTGTTTCATATTATGTAAGGTGTGACCTCAACTAAAATATTTTGTATCTCTCAATGCAATGCAAAAATGAAGTTACCTTCTGTTTGGAAGCTAGATGCCACTTTCCAAAATTGGGATTCAAAATCACTCAACAATGCTGCTTGGTATTTTCACAGTTTTGACAGCGAATGGATGGAATTTGGCTGATGCATATTATTGGATACTCATCACATTGTTGTCTTGTTAATGTCTTGTTATTGTAGCAGTTCATATATCACCTACTAGGCTTCTGGTATTGCTGCTTGCAGTTGGCATGGACACCACAACAACGAGTGGCCTATGGCCATCTACATCAATACAATATTACGGGGTGAATCCACGGACCCAGGTAACACTTTTTGGCAAGCGGATTTCAGCAAATGCAAAAAAACGCACCTCAGTCGAGGGCTTGTTAAACCATCGACCGAGGTATTAATATCTCGACCGAGGTTTTAACAAGCCCTCGACCGAGGTTTTGTTCAGCCCTCGGTCGAGGTATTTATTAACCCTCGGTCGAGTTTTTAATACCTCGATCGAGGGTTAATAAATACCTCGACCGAGGTATTAAATCGGTCGAGGTATGGACCTCGGTCGAGGTACATACCTCGACCGAGGTGCCTCTATCAAAAAAATTATAAAACGAAGCCGCAGGGTCCGCGGCCGTCTTTTTCAACTTTTTCACAAGCGAATGCTCGACCGAGAAACAACGACGGAACAACGACGGAACGAAGATGGAAGGATTGGCACCCCAAAGCAACCAAGCACCCCGAAGCAACCCAACCTCATCACGATGTCGGAGACAAGAGGTAACAGTTTAAATAATTGTTTTTCAATTTAAATGGAATTAAAAAAAAAAAATT
>LPNX010836511.1:0-15512 GCA_001517045.1 Pseudotsuga menziesii | reverse complement strand
ATGCGTTTTGAGGGCTTCTATCTAGCACATGAGTAAAAAATCAAGTTTTCATCGCCAAATTTGGCCAAAAAGTGTTACCCATCTTCATGGAATCACCCTCATATATTTATTTTTTTTAAATTATTAATGCAAGATTGAATTACTCTACGTGGACATGAGCCACTTATTAGATTCTTCAAATTTTTAAGGTCACACAGTTCATTAAATGCAAAAATTCACACATTAAATGACATCGGAATATTTTTTTTAAAATATCACTATGAAGCCAACATAATATTCTACAATTTGTTTTTTTACTACAAGTCAAAATTCACATGGCATATATGCGTTTTGAGGGCTTCTATCTAGCACATGAGTAAAAAATCAGGTTTTCATCACCAAATTTGGCCAAAAAGTGTTACCCATCTTCATGGAATCACCCTACGCAGTCAATGAAAGTCCTCTTTCAAGTGAACCTCATTTGCAAATTATTCACCAACAACAACGACATTGCTATGGAAGTACAAGTGAGGGCGAATTTCCACTAGCATCCAATCCCTCCATTGTTCTACATGTGCTTATGGAATGTAATCTGGATCCTCAAGATCTTGCCAGACTAGAGGCAAGTTTTTGTGTTTATGGTTTCAGAATGGCAAAATGGATTGCAAACTGTCAAGCTTGTTTAGCTTCATTTTTGCAATATATTTTAATGATTGTAATGCTTACCTGGTTGAATTGTTTCGTCATTTTGTAGGCTTCATCACGGTTCTTTAGACAACCGGCAAACTTTTCCCCTGAATTTAATCTATCTATATCTAAACTTGCAGCATTGGACATGTGTATAAGCAGATCTGTATTCAAGCCCATGACACAATCAGAGAGAGAAACTCTGAAATAAAGATGCGGAGGTTCTTGGAAGTTGGTATTGCGGTTCTTGGTGGCTGGGGAAACATGCTACAGGTGTGAAAAGTCTCAAGCCTTAGCTGGTCCTGGTCATAGTGTCGTAGTAACGAAGTCTGGTGTAGTTTATACATTTGGTTCTAACAGTTCTGGATAGCTTGGCCATGGGACAAAAGATGAAGAATGGCGTCCAAGACTGATCAGGTGTGTAATAAATGCCTGTGTGTTCTTTTGTCTGGTATTTTTCCCAATATGTATTGTGCTTTTGCAGTGTTGAATCTCCTTTTAAATCGACATGGGTTGAGAATTGGGAGGTTACATCATTCATATGCAGGTCTCTTCAGGGGATTCGTATTATCCAGGCAACTGTAGGATCAGGGCGTACGATGCTTATCAGTGATATAAGAAAAGTTTATGCATTTGGGAAAGACTCTTTTGGTGACTCAGAGTATGGGATTGAAGCCTCTAGTACTACCACTACTCCATAGCTGGTGGAGTCTTTGAAAGGAATTTTTGCAGTGCAAGCAGTCATTGGTAATTTCTTCACTGCTGTTCTTTCACGAGAGGGTAGAGTTTACACATTCTCTTAGGGTTCATATGCAATTCTTGGTCATCGAAC
Source organism: Pseudotsuga menziesii (assembly GCA_001517045.1). Lineage (NCBI taxonomy): Eukaryota > Viridiplantae > Streptophyta > Pinopsida > Pinales > Pinaceae > Pseudotsuga > Pseudotsuga menziesii. Next base: position 14,014 of record LPNX010836511.1, on the reverse strand, counting down.
TGATCTCCATGATCAGGAACCACATTTACTGAAAGGTGATCTGGAGAATGTTCCTGTGGTACAAATTGTTGCAGGCTATTGTTATTTGTTAGCTCTCAGCTGTCAGCCCAGTGGAATGTAAATTTTGTAACTTAAACATATTTTATGTTCCCATTGACTTTATGAAACTACTTGATTCCTGTGTTGCAGAACCCTTAGTCTGGGTTTTGATGCTTGATTAAAATTCCTGCTTTGTATCGATGTACAGATATTATGGTATATGGAGATGTTGGATTAGAGGAGGATCTAAATAAAGATGTTGCAGAGGATGACATTCAGGAGGATTTGTTTGATGAACTCTATCGGCAAGCAGTAGGAGAGGTAATACCCTCCCCAGTAACTGCAATTGGGTGGTATGATTATTAAAACCTAGTGTTTTATTTCTGTCATCTTATTGAATGAATGTGGTTGCTTTCAAGATCCAAATTCTTCTTCCCAAAAGGGTCCAAAAAATGTAGTTGATAGCCATTCTTTCTCTCAAGCACCGACTCTCAACAATACTCAGGAGGAACAGCGCTCGCAACAGTCCCAAAGTGAGGTGATTGGGCAAGGGAAAAGCAAGAACTAGATCACTGAGGAACAGAAAGCTTGCATGGAAATGAATTGATTGAAGGCCTTGGAGAGGGCTGCTGCCAGGGCATCTCAATTACAAGCATAGTGATCTATATTATTTATTTGATAGTCACGATTCAGTTTCCTGTATATAATCATTCACTTTCTAGTAGAAAATGGCAAGGGTAGTAAACTTTAATGTATTTTAGATGAAGGGGGTACATGTAATGGATTGATTCCAGTCGTTGTAGCCAAGTAATTGTACAATCTTGTGTTTTTTGGGTCAGATTTGAGTGATGCAAATTTCAATAGTTGATTTTTTTTTTTTTTCTAAAAGTTTTATGGCAGAGTTTCCACAGATTTCAATTAAGCAATTGGCCGTTTAACAGATATTTGTTGAAAAGGCATTGCATGAAGGCAATGCAAGTCATTGAGTCTTGAGTGCATTCTATGCTTTTTTATATTTATTCGTAGGAGAGTCAAATAGTATTGTAGACATTACATTCACATCATTCCAAAACTAATTTATAGAATTACCAAGTGAATCCTTGCAAAAGTCAAATTAGTCTTTAAAATCTACCACAACTACTCATAATGGCTGTGTTGGTATATACTTGAAACAATCTATAAAAGAGCACCCTTCTTCTGAAATGCAGCATCAGAATCAACTGAATCTACATACTGTTGTGCATATAAAAGGTACTGGTATCCTTCTATCTAGTAGTTGAATTTGCACTCCCACATTGTACTTAAAACGATTATATCCTTTTAGTCCCATTGACCTACTTTTGTGGTCATTTGTTGGACATTAATAAAATTATCTTATCTTGATTGTTACCTTATTATCTGGCCAAGCAACCACTCCATTTCTTGTTTTCTAAGCAAGCAATCTCCCACAAACCATAGAAAACATGCTTTTCCCAAAAAAACATAGGGCCACTCTCTTGTGATATGCCTTGGCCATAATTATTAATACACTCATGGATAAGTAGAATTAATTCTATGTGTGAAGTAATCACATGATGCAATAAAAGAAGTCTGAAGTGATGGTTCCATTGAAACTCTGTCTGCTGCCTATCTGATTAGGCCATCCTGCTAAGTCTATCTTCCACAATGTGAAAGTTTGGCTCCATAGCAATGTAGATTCGTCTAAGATGCAGTTCTTAGTGCTAACAGGTACAGAAAGTTTACACCCTTATAATTAATAAATATTTAATGGAAGTATGAAATTGAGTATTTAGAATTATGATACAGTTTTGAAGAATGGCTATTATAATAATTCTATTAGGATTATATAATCGTCTATGCTTCTGGGATTATGTTGTTGCAGGTCCAAAATGCAGATGATAATGCTTATCTTGCTCATGTGGAACTGACTTTGGCATTCATTATACAAAGCAATGGTGTTGTGGTCCTCAATAATGAATTGGGATTCACTGCTGAAAACATTAGAGCTCTTTGTGATGTTGGGAATTCAACCAAGAAAGGTTCCAATGCTGGCTATATTGGACAGAAAGGAACTGGCTTTAAATCAGTATTTCGGGTGAGCATGGATGGATTTTATAGTATCTTAATTGACCAAATTAGCTAACCATTTTGGATGGCTCTTTTCTTGAACCTACTTGACATTCCTACGACTTTGCATAATCCTTTATAATATATGCCAATGTGGAATTCATGCATATTTATACTTTGTATTTTCACGTTTTGAACTATATTAAAAATATGAAATATGTACTGTGGTTCTGATTTTTACTTTGTGAGTCGTAGATGACTGATATGCAAGTGATCTCTGCTTGTGGGTTTTTGGCAGGTAACTGATTCTCCAGAAATTCATTCAAATGGTTTTCATATAAAATTCGATATCACTGAGGAGTAGCTTGGCTTCATTTTTCCAACCGTTATACCTCCGCTATGCAATCTTGAATTGTTTAGCAGAGATATAGCCATTGGAGACAAGAATTTAGATTGTCCTGTTTGGAATACATGCATAGTTCTTCCTTTTAAATGCTCACTTGTGGAAGGAACAGGGATGGGATCATGGGTGTCAAAATTTGTAGATTTTCATCCATCAATATTATTATTTCTTCACTGTCTTCGCTGTATCAAAGTTAGGGATACTATGACAAACTCTTTGATGATAATGCGAAGAAAGGATATTGGTAATGGCCTTGTGAAGGTTTTACATGGCAAAGAAAGCATGCTTGGCTTGTGGAAAGTCAGAAGTTGGATGTTGGTACCATGCGGCCTGGCATACAAAGCACAAAGATAGCTACAGCCTTCACATTACGTTAGGAGTCTAGTGGAGAGTTTGTACCATATCCTGAACAGCAGCCAGTATTTGTATTCCTTCCATTGCGAACATATGGTTTAAAATTTATTCTTCAAGGGGATTTTTCATCCAGGGTGGAGGTTGATGGTGACAGTGCCTGGAACCAATGGTTGCTTTCAGAGTTTCCAGAGCTATTTGTCAATGTAGCAGAATCTTTTAGGTCGCTTCATTGTTATAAAAGAAACCGAGGAAAATTTGTCTCACTCTATATGAGTTTTGTTCCATTGATTGGGGAAGCATTAGGATTTTTCTCTCCACTACCACGAATGATTATTTCCAAGTTACGGGTTTCTCCTTGCTTGCCTTTAGATGGAATGGATAAACGATGGGTTCTCCCATGCATGGTTCTAAGAGGTTGGAATGATCAGATATGCATCCTTTTACCTGATGACTTACTGAATAGGCATCTTGGTGTTGGTTATCTACAAAGGGACGTCTCTTTGTCAGATCCATTAGCAGCTTCTTTAGGTGTGCGCACATTTGGACCAAGAATATTGATTGATTTGATGATTACAGTATGCAATACAGGGGATGATTTAAAAAACTTGGGTTTGAACTGGATAGCGTCTTGGCTTGTTGTTCTTTATGAATGTTTGAGCTGCCGACCAACTGGACACGAGTCCTTTTTCCAAGTAAACTCAGAATCTGACTGACTTAATGATCTTGCTTAAATTCCATTTATTCCACTTTCCGATGGATCATATACTTCAATTATAGAATATTCTATTTGGTTACCATGTGAGGCCAATAGATCTGGGCTTGATGGTATGCATATTTTAAAAAACTTCCCAAAGTTATATTGTGAGTTAAGAACTGTTCACCCTTCTCTCTTTTTCTCTCCAGCAGTAGGTGGTGATGTTGTGGTCAGAGCCGATTCGGATATGATTGTATGCATGCTACGGTGTGTTGGCATTGGTCACTTGTCAGCACATGAAGTTGTGATGAAACATATTTTACAAGCTATGGCAAGTGTTGAATGCATGACAAAAGATAAGTTAATTTTGGCTGAATACCTGGCCTTTATCATGATACATTTTTAGTAAAATTGTTCACTATGCCACTTGGAAAGGCCAAAAATAATACAAGAGCTGCAAGAAAAAGCTGTAATCATAACAAATAATGGATATAGACGTGCTGGTTCAGAACCACTTCACTTTAGCAATGAATTTGGTAATCCAGCAGACATGAGAAAAGTTCTTGCTGGCATAAGTGTTATCTGGAACGAAATTGATAGTGTGTATCTACAATTTTCTTCGAATGAAGTGAAATCATTGAACATGCTATAGTGGCGTAAGTTTTTCATAGAGCTTGGTGTCACTGATCTTATGCAGGTAGTTAATATTGAGAAGAAACTGGAAGACCAGTCTTGTAGTATATGGAAATACCTAGCATGGGAAGAGAATGTGAATTCAGTAGGCTGGACTGTAAAGGATTGGGAATCTCCTAATTTGGTGGATATACTGACAGCCTTGTCAAGTTCAAGCACATATGTAGATCAATGCTCACATTTCCTTCAAGTTCTTGATAGTGTGTGGGATGACCTATATGGTGCCAAAAAAGCTACTTACTGTTGTGGCAGTCCTGGTGTGAAGGAAAGTATACAGAGTCTTCATGTGTTTTAAATATTCGTGAATATTGTTGGGTAAAATCAAGTCTTGATGGGAAGCTTTATAAACCATCTGACCTATTCCTTGATTGTGATGAAGTTAGGTCTATCATGGGTTCTAATGCTCCTTATGCAACTCCTCAGGTAAAGTTCTCCATTTCATTTTTGGTACTTTTATTTCATTGTGCAAAAACCATAGCTATTAAATTTTATAGTGGCAAATTGCAATGATAAGAAAAAACACAAAATCCTTATAGCACTTTGTAGCAGCACATTTTTTTTCCGATGAAATACACATCATGGAAACCCTCTGGGCTCTTGGGGTAATTTGTTTGGTTGCATTTTTTGTCAACCTAACCCAGTGGGGACATCAAGTAAGACCCACAATATTCACAGAGGCAGCCACACTGGGGACTTGACCCTGTGAATTCCTGCTGACAATTCACAGCTTTCAACCACTCGAGATAATCCACTAGGATTTCTTAGTGGCAAGATATATTGTCAAGAATGAAAAGTATCCATTTTTTCCTGTAGTATTCATCAGTAGGATCCATATGTATCACCTTGCTAGTTAATGTATTTTGGGTGTTTAGCAGAGGATGCATTCTTGGTGTAGGGAAAGTGCACTCTGCTTAGTGGGAATGAATACAAGCTTGGGATGTACCAACAATTTATTACATTTTTAGGTGTTCAATTCTTTTTGTAAATTATAATTTCTAGAATTTATCCTGATACTAATGAGAATCATATTATGTTTGGGACACAAAACAGGTTCATAGTAGAAAGCTTGTGGTAGACATTGTATTCAGGACACAGGTTCTCATTAAAGATGACAAATTGAAAGCAAGCGAACCAAATCCTTGTGGTGTTGGGAGGGTGTAGTTTTTTTTACATGTAACTACTGGTCCTACCCTCTAGACTGTAGGCAAGAATGAGATTGCTAGCACTTTGTCAGCCCCAGTGGACAATTGGCCCATGAAGAGCCCCGATGAACAATTGGCTCATGAAGAGAAAATATGTCACAAGTGGGATTTGAGCTTGGATGGGGAGGGTAACATCTTCTCCTCCCAAGAATCTGAGCTACACCCAATTGAAAAAAGAATGGTATAAGCAAGCACCCCATCCTCCAGCCCATAAGCAAGGGTGAGTTGTTATTCTTGGTCCATGAAGAGCCTCAATCAAACTATTGGCTCATGAAGAGCAGAACATGTCAAAAGTGGGATTTGACCCCAACTAGGGAGGATGAAACATCTTGTCCCACCCTCCCTCAAGCACTTAAGAGAGAATCAAATCACTGGTACTTTTCCAGCCCCAGTTGGCCTAGAAGGGGCAGATATGTCACAAGCAGGATTTAAACTTGGGTGGAGAGGATAATAACTTCTCCTTGTAACTGTCCAAGGTAGACCCAAATGACCAAAAAATTGGTGTAACCAAGAAACCCACCCTCTGGCCTGTAAGGAAGGGTGAGATATTCCTTTTGGATCAAGAAGAGCCTCAAACAATGATTGGCTTATGAATATTTAAGCATGTCACAAGTGGGATTTGAACCCATGTGGGAGGATAACTATTGTTCCTGTCAACCAACCAAGCTAGGCCCAATTGACAGGAGGGTGAAACTTCACCCAGCTCAAATATCTAATCCATTTCTTATTTTCTCTTACTTTCACTGTAGCTCGTGAAATTATCTACCAAGCCCATCCAAGTGAATTTTCTAGAGTCCAGAGTCCAAGAAAGAAAAACTCATTAATTTTTTTTATTATATATAGATATAGAGGGTAAAATATGATGGTTGTTGGCTTGATGCCTAAACTATGTCATGAACACTTTGAGGCTGACAAGTTAAAAAGAACTTTTTATAATTTTCGTTTGTTTATATACAAATATATGTTTGAAACAAGGACAAGGTAGGCATGTAGGAAATTGGGAATGTTTATGCTATTTGATGGGTTTTGATTATACTGGTGGTTGAGTATAACATCACAATAGTTTGATGGGGTTCTAAATCATTCATTAGTTTCCATAGTCATTATGTCATTCACTAACCACATGACATATAGGGGTGAACTCCTTCATAGATTGCACTATGTATGCAGGTTTCTACCTGTGCAGTCGAGCATAATTGTTTTGTGGATTCATTGATTATCTTTCCTGTTGAAATCCATTTCCTGGTTTAGAGCTGAGTTTTACTTTTCTTAGGTACTAAATAGTTGTAGATTTATCCATTCAAGTTTAATTTCAACCAATTCTTCAATTGAATTTGTTAGATTAGATTTTATTATTTTGCACATGATCTTGGTTATTGTTGTTAGCTGTTGAACAAGATAAATAATTTTCTTCATTGTTTTTCTACTTTACAATTGATATTTTTTTATTGGATTTTGCAGGAGTGAGCTTAACTTATAAGTGGGCCATTGAGTATGAAGAGCCTGTTATTGAAGATTTTCCATTCAGTATGAAGAACCCGATGTTAAGGCTTTCAAGCTGCTAAGGGTGGTTTTGAAGCTGTTGACGTGGGATCTAAGTATGGTTTAGTGCTGAGTATGGTTTTGAAGCTATTGACGTGGGATCTAAGTATGGTTTTGCAGCCAAGTGCAAGTATGATAGTTTAGCCATTGCAATATTTTGAAAAGTGATGATTTTCCTGTAAAGTTATATGGAAATTAATATGAGTATTTGAGAAAACTCATATTTATTGTAATACTTTTGACATCTCATATAATATAATTTGTGGTTTAAAACTTATATATATGGTTGTACTTTATGTTATGTACCAATGTTGTAATTATTAACTAATTAATGTGACATTTTATGATTTATATGTGTAATAGATATTATTTACAAGTGTTATAATTAATTATAATGTGACATTGCATAATTCACAAGTGTATTAGATGAGAATAAATGTATGATTCTTTTTTTAATTAAATATAATATCATATTAAAAATTTATATTGATTAATAATGGACACCATTCAAACTACTAAAATATAATGACCATATATAAAGCGACTAAAAATGACTAAATTAGTGACCAATAATCGAGAAATATGTGACCAAACAATGAGATATAAATGACAAAAAAAATGACCAAAATTTGCATATCAATGACCAAAAAATAGTTTTGGTGGCTAATTTACGGTCTTTTATTACGCGACCAAATTTTGTCATATTCTAGCTTGTCATGTGGTAATTAATTTGGTCATATAATTGGTCATTGATTCAAATACATGACCAAATCAATGACCAAATATATGACCAAATTAATGACCAACCAACAAGCTATAAATGACCAAAATAAAAATGACCAATTTTGGTCGCGTAGTAAAAGACCGTAAATTAGCCACCAGCAATCGCCAAACCAAAAGTGGTCATTGATATGCGGATTTTGGTCATTTTTTTTGTCACTAATCTCTCATTTTCCACTAGTATGTAGATCATATCATGTGTTGTAGATCAAATCTTATGATATGATATGGGGGCATTATCACTTTGAATATTATATATTTGTGTGTTGTAGATCAAAGCTTATGATATAATATGATATGGGCATTCTCACTTTTCTTGCATGTCTAATGATATGATATGGGTATTTTAATTTCTAATATTTTCTATTTGTGTGTTATAGAACAGAGATGGATGATATAATTTGAACACTCTAATGTCGAATTTTAGAGCTTTTTTTATGGTAATTTTTTAACCAAGTTTTATATAGATGCAATTTTCAAGATGGCTGATAATGCTTGGCTCAAACTGTTAACATCTAAACTTCAAACTTCTTCACCAAAAAGTTATTATGAAAAAAGAGTTAAATTATAAATGTTTACAAAATTTAGATATGCCAAAACAATATTAATTCAAAAGCTAATAAGATAGGTTTACCTTTTTATTGTTAACTTCTTACTATAGAGATAATGAATTTTTGCTTCTTCAAAGTTATGATAAATAATTTAATTCACCGTCATATATTTTGTCATCTTTAAAAGAAAATAACCTAATTTTTTTTGCTTTGTTAATTTTCCAATAGTATATATTAACAATTCTAGTAATTAATGAGATTTTTCTCTTTTTAACTAAACCAAATTTCTCTATTAATTTGACTCTCAACCATTTTTTTTTGTTTCCAAAACATTCATCAATATTTTTAGAAAAAGATGCATAACATTTTAAATTAAAACAAAACAAAACAAAAAAGCTTAAGATCTAAAAGGAATAGATTATTAGGAAGTCTCCATGCATGAGTTAGGAAGCTATTTTTTTCAATTTATTTAATATTCATTTTCATGGTATGGAACTAACCATATATGGAAAAATTCTTATAGAAATCAAATCAAAAATAAATAATAATATTTAATAAAACTAAAAATTTAGTTACACTTTAAGCATTTTGAAATATCACATATACTTATACGAAAATAATGAAAAAAATGAAAACAATAATTTATAAGCCAGAACTAATAAATTGGGAAAAGTTATGTTGATGTGTGTCAATTCTAGTTAAACTAGATGTACACGGGTTATGTCACATTGTAATATTTGTCAAGGGTTACATTGTAATATTTGTCAAGGGTTATGTCACTTTGCGATAATGCCAAGGATGTGACACATTAATAATGTGTCTTTGGATATTTATGTTGGGACGTGCATCCTAACGGTCCTTAAGATGGATAGCTCCGCGAGTTGGACTCAAAATAGTCTTAGGGGTGTCGGGGTTGAGTCAAAGTCTTCTGTAATAAACCCATGGTTTAAGCCCAGGGTTTAGGGTTTTGGGTGCCCATGGTTTAAGACCATGGTTTTGTAAAAATGCGCAATATAAATAAGCACTTGTGTAAAGAAGATAGGTTAGGTTTTATGATGTAAGAAAGGTTAAGGCAAAGCTAAGATTGATTTTGTAAGGAAAGGTTAGGTCCCAGCTGTGTGCGTGGACGACCTCTGCAGCTGTGTGCGCAAAGGGTTTTGTTTGTAAAGAAGATCGAGGAAAGACCTGCAGCTGTGTGCGCAGGGGCCTGCTGCTGTGCGCGCGGCTTTTAAGGACTGAAGGGATCTGCAGCTGAGTGCGCAGATCAAACTGTGGATTTGTAGCGAGTTGAATAAACACAGTTTGTGGACGTAGCCCCTACACTGGGGGTGAACCACATTATATCTGGTGTTGTGGTTTCTTGTGTTGTTTCTATTTTTTATTATCTTTCATGCATTAATAACTGTATACATCTGATAAGTTAGATCGCTGCTAATATTAAACTTTGCTGTGAATTCCCTGTAGTGGGTTGAGCAAGTCACGACTGTTTATCTATATGCGAAGTTGTATGTGAATGAATGGTAAAGCTTTATAACTATTGATTAATAAGGTTATTAAAGGCCAAGGTACAGTAATCCCCCTCTCTGCTTGTAGAAACCTGATTCTGCGGCACCCCATAGCTGTTTCGGGTGAGACTGCAACCTGCGCGCAGGTTGTTGCCGAAAGGGCCAACACTGTGGGTCTTTTGTTGGCACGACACAAAAAGATTAAACCCGGGTCTGCCCTATTTCCCAACAAATTGGTTCCGTTGCCGGTTGAACTCAGTATCTGCTTAAGAGGGGTTTACGTCGTACCTCGAGGGTTATGTTCTGGAGGCCCTCTGTGAAGGAAATCGGTGATTGGTTTGCCGAAACTTGTCTGATATTCGCACAACAAGAGAATACAAATCCGCGTCATAGCGCCAGCGATTTTCTACAAAGGTATGTTTTTTGTGATGCTTATGAAATTTTCTTTGGCAGTATCCACATAGAGTTGCACCAGTGGTTGTCTAGGTTAACAGAGAGAAGAACGAATTTCCAAGCTCGACGGGTTCCCGCGTGGACCCCCACAAGGGTCAATCTTGTACAACACGTGAACAACGAGGTATCCTGTGCTGTTGATTTCTGGACGACGCGAACGTTGGAAGCCTTTGTGACAAAATTTGCCATTGACGCAAGTATCTCCTTTAGTGAAGCTGAACGACAGTTCTTCAAAGGCCCCTGTGGTAAGTTTTTGAATTTATTAAGCTTGAGGATTAAAATTCTATTAGCTGACAAAGGTATATTGTTGTTTGAATCCGACTCTTAGTAGTACTAACCTATGTTTGCAAGTGACACTCCCTTCGATGAGCGAAGTGGTTTGCTGCGAAGTGGAAAAAGGTACAAAAGAGATTTTTCCTCCTATTCCTTCGGGCAGGCTACCGCGTCCACCCCTGTAAACCCCGATGAGCCAAATTCTGACGAAAACCCTTTGGTTGAAAACCCTCCAGTTACCCCGCAACGTCGTTCGGCTACCCCAGAAATTCCGTCGCAGTCTGAAAATCAACCAAGCCCCAGTATTCCGGGAACAGGCCACTCCGCCCCCAAAAATCCCCCCCCATCGGCGTCTTGTCCCCCTCCCAACCCCCCCAGAAACCCCATGGCCTATCTAGCCGATGACATTAAGCTGCCCATCTTCAAAGGCACAGGATCGGAAGATCCAGAATAGTTCTGGTTTCTATGTGCAGCAGTATGGAACACAAAGAAAATTACAGACCCGGATGTGCTCACCGCGCAGCTTATTACGTCCTTTCGAGATCGGGCCTTGACCTGGTTCATGAAATTTTCCAGTGCTAAGAGCCCCACTTTAGATGAAATCAGGGCAGGTATCATCAAAGAATTCAAGAAGCCCAAATCAGAGTCGCAGTCTATCACTGAACTCAAGGAGATTCAGCAATGGCGTGGCGAATCGGTGTGGGACTTTGACCAGAGATTCAAAGTCCTACTAGACCAAGTGAGCTTCACTATTAGCCCTGCGCAGCATAAGGAATGGTTTATTGCAACCTTATTACCACACATTCGAACCCCACTCATGCAATAGAAGGTTGCTGACCAGCCAGAGGCGCTGGAAATCGCCATGAAGCTAGAGACCGCCCCTGTCCAAGGTGACTCTGGTATTTCTCAAATCCAAGCGCAGCTTGCAGCAATGGCCCTGGAACTTCGCGAGATGAAAAAGGGAAAACCTAACCGCAAAAAGGGTTGGTGTACGTAATGTCGAACTGAAGGGCACGACAAGGAACGGTGCCCTCTTATCAGCAAGTTCCTGCATACAGGTGCGCCAAGCCCAGTCCTGCCACAAGTCCTATACTGTGAACTCTACAGAATGACAGGCCAGCACCGACCTGAGAACTGTTACCTACTGCAAAGGTATGGACAAGAACCTAAAAACCCCTACTGTAATTTTTGCAAGTCGATGGGTCATAACGAGGATACATGCCGCACCTATGATGCTTACCGGGTGTACACTGAAGGTCCAAGTCATGATAGCTACGGTTATCAGGGGGGTGCCTCTAGAAGCGGTACTTCTGGAGGCAATGGTGGGATAACCGGTAGAGGCCGAAGCCAGTTGGTGTGTTATAATTGTAACCAAGCTGGGCATTTGGCTCACGACTGTCGAAACCCCACTACGACATGTCGGTATTGCCGCGCAGTAGATCATGTGATTGAGCAGTGCCCCCAGCTGATAGCTAAGATTCAGGCATGACAGAATACTCCTACTCCAAATCTCCAGATGATTTCTGTGGAGCCCCGCCCTGCTGCAGCCATCAATGTCGTTACAAGAAGTGGAGTTACGACACACATCCAAAATACGCCAAACTGACCTGTCGAAGCCCTAGTTCGTAAGGCTCCTGAGAAAATCCCTACATTCGATATCATCAGAGAGAAAGAGACATTCATGGAAGCCAAGAAATATTTTGCTGGCCCTAGCCCACCCAGTGCGCCTGAGCAGCCTCAATTGCCGCCCTGTGAAGCTTCGTTGGATAAAGTAAGTATATTGTCTACCCTTTTACAAAGTTGCCTCAAACTTTTAAGAAATCAGGATGCTCTAAATGAGCTGCAGAATGTCATCGCTTCCTGCGAATCTCTGCAAAGCTGTGGTCGGGAAAAAACTGTTCATCAATTCAGTAGGATCGGCAGGGAAATGCGATTGAATTCTCAAATAGGGGCATATGATATGACCGATGTTATTCTGGACTTAGGGTCCGATGTAAATGTTTTGACCAAACAAACCTGGGAACAAATGGGGAAACCTACCCTTTCCTAGTCCCCTATACATATGAGGCTAGCCAACCAGCAAAAGATCGTACCTTTAAGAAGATTCCTGGATCTCCAAATAGATATTGACGGAGTCAGCACCTTCGCGGACTTCGAAGTAATTGAGATCATGGATGACCGCAACCCTTACCCGGCCCTGTTAGGAATTGAATGGGCAGTGGAAAATGCTGCAGTCATCAACTTAAAGAAGAGACAGATGGTCTTCGAAGGGAAAGACTTCAGGGTCATCCTGCCTCTGGATCCTTCACAAGGGGAACGGTATACAGAACCACTCCGGCACGAGGATCAAGCTAATGCGGAACCCATCTCCACTATCACTGTGCAGGAAGAAGGCTATGAGGATCCTCCGGCCGCAGGATGGGAGTCTGGTAGATCCTATATGATGGACTCTAAAGACGAATCAGAAAGTTGGCAAAACCGATTCTCTGAACACCATGGGTGCAGCAATGTCTACCCTACCAAGTCCCTCAGATGGATCGACTCACAACCCATAACTATACCTGTGTATGATGGTTCGACAGATCCTGAACCGTTTATTGTACACTTTTCGGCTCAGATACCTGACCTACAGAAAATGGAGGCCCTGGAGTCAGCATTCAGAGCCACAGTAGTCATATGGTGGACAAGCCATAAGAAGCAAATCCCTACCTGGGAAGCATGTCAGAAGCTCCTTCGCCTGAGGATCTGGGACCAGTTGGAAAAGGCGCGCAGCAAGTTTGATGGAAAAAATTTCTCCCAGGACCACTTAGGCAAATGCCACGAGGCATGGAAGTATGTACCTCAGGATGAGTGGGTACATAGATTTTTGCACACGTTGGGACCACTAGCGAAGAACTGGTACGAGGAGGCTGAACTCCGCCAAGATACTGTAAGTTGGGACTGTCTCGTTCATAGTTTTCTCAATACTTTCTCTACTAATGCTATCTGTCCAGCCCTAGATGCGGCTGTCAGGATCATCCATACTAAGGTATTTAACGAACAAGAAGTGACAGAACACCGCCCTGATTGGGCCACACAAGAATCCCTCGCAGTCGAATGTTATAACTTTACAGTCGACGAGGATGAAGACCCGCGTCGTCTTGATATCCCTGAGTCAGAAGGATACTGCGACGTGCATGGACCGACAGTCGAAGTTCCCAAAGTGATGCGGCCCTTGAAGACACGCACAGTTAACATTGGATCCGATGCACAACCTAAGTTTGCTACCATTGGCGACTATTGGGACGACGAGATGGTAAGCAAGGTAACTCAACTTCTCCACGAATACCAAGATCTTTTTCCGACAAAGTTCTTTGAAATGAAAGGTATCCTGGGAGATATCGGTGTAATGAAGATCCCACTGAAGCCTGATGCGAAGCCTGTGAAGCAGCGTCCGTATAGATTGAATCCAAAATACA
>LPNX010836494.1:48808-61685 GCA_001517045.1 Pseudotsuga menziesii | reverse complement strand
GGAAGTAGCAGCAACCAAGAAGTAGCAGCAACCTGCACAGATCTTGGGGTTGTAAGAAATATCTTTCAGCTTGCACTCCCACCATGGATGAGGTTGCCAGATTTTTGCAGTCATTAGTACCATACACATGTTGAAATTGCAAGCGTGCAAATGCTAAATAGGCCTTTTTCTAAACTAACTCCTCATCATACAGGCCTTTTTCTAAACTATCAAACAGTTTCAAAATAAATTGGCTTGTTAGGTTATACTGGTTAGGCAATGATAGATACTGGACTACCTGTTCTCACTTACCCGCTAACAATTACCTTCACGGTGTATTATTGCACCTTCCTTGGGGCAATTGCTAGTTTATTGTAGGTTAAAGAGGGCGACGTTACCGGACATTTGGCAATCTAGTTGTTGTTATTATTATTATCGTAGGTTAAAGAGGGCGACGTTAATGGACATTTTTGTTTTTTTCCAGCTTCATATTAGTATCTTACTTGGGCTTTTCAAATTATTAAGATCGTTTTAATTGATTTTTTCAAAAGAATTGTTAATGGTTATTTTAATAATTTAATTATTTGTATTTTTTAAAATTTTTAATTTGTTCCATAAATTTTATTTTAAAACTATTTAATGATGTATACTGCAATAAAATTTTATTAATATATTTTAACACTATTTTATATATTTTACCTTTTTCTTTATAAAATTTTATCATTATTAAACTAATCAAATAATTTATCTATTTAAACATTAAAATTTATTTTTTACTTAATTTATGTAATATTAATATAACTAATAATTTTAAAAATTATTAATTAAACTTGAAATTTTTATTTTTATTTAATGTAATTATAAAATATTATATATATATAATAATTAATACAATATTTGTAAACATTTATATATAATGATTTTAATAATCACTTTAATAATCACTTTAGTTGAAGAATGTAAAGATCCAAAATGAGGAGACCATCTTGTCATACTTCACAAGGGTCTCCTAGATCAAAGAACAACTTGAAGCAGTAGATGAAGAAGTGGAGAATGAAATTGTGATGACAACCTTGAATGGTCTCCCTAGGTCATGGGTTTATTTCATCCAAGGAATCTGTGCTAGGAAGAAGCTAATCAAGTTTAGTAGACTGTGGGAAGAATGTTCACAAGAAGAAGCTCGAATAACAACTCGAGAAGAAAAGATGGGAAGTGAAGATCAAGCTCTCACAGTACACTCCAAGAAAGGCAGAAGGAAAAATCATCATCACCAAGGTAAGCATTCTCATTAGAAAAATAATTTTGTAAGAAGGGATCCATCCAAACTCAGATGTTATACATGTGATGAAAGAGGACACTTTGCTAGAAGTTGTCCCATGAATAAGAGTGGATCGAAGAAGAAGAAGAACTCCAAAAGAAGACATCATGCTCACATTGCTAAGGATGATGATCCTCTCAGGAAGAAAGTAAAACAAGAAAGTGAAAACTCTTCAAGTGATGAAGAATATGTTCTGATCTCCGCTCTCACGGGAACTGTCACTCATGGAAGCAAAGATTGGCTTATTAACAGTCGGGCTTCCAAACACATGACAAGATTCAAGGAATCTTTTGAGAAACTATCCGAACATAATTCACCCCATAAGGTGAAACTTGGGGATGACTACCAATATCCCATAAAAGGTAGTGGTGAATCCTCCTACAAGCTAGATTCTAGAAAATCTATGAAAATGAAGGATTTCTTGTTTGTACCAGGACTAAAGAAGAATCTTCTCTCCATATCGGCACTGGATGCAAAAGGCATGAGGGTTGCATTTGTAGATGGCCAAGTCCTCATGTGGCCAAGAGGAAAGACTATTGACGATGCAATAGTAATTGGAGAACAAGAAGGAGGATTATACAAATTGAAGGGCCATCCAGAACAAGCTTTGGTCCATGACATAGTAGAGCCAAATGAACTTTGGAATAGAAGGCTTGCACATGTGCACTATAGAGCACTACCACTTGCAAGCAAAACTGTTGAAGGTCTTCCAGAAATTCAAGTAAAACATGAAGAAGTCTGCAAAGGATGTGCGAAAGGAAAGAACACAAAGAAGACATTTCCAAGTAGCGAAAGCAAAGCAAAATGAATCTTGGAAATCATTCATTCCGATGTATGCGGTCCAATGTCATCCAGTTCTTTAAGCGGGTATGCATACTATGTTTCTTTTATTGATGATTATTCTAGGAAGACATGGATATACTTTATGAAGAACAAAGATGAATTTTTCAGCAACTTTAAGGAATTCAAAGCCTTGATCGAGAACCACACAGAAAAGGAGATCAAGACCTTTCGATCAGATAATGGCGGAGAATTCACATCAAATGAATTCAAAGAGTTATGCAAAGATTCAAGGATTAAGAGGGAGTTATCCACTCCATATAATTCACAACAAAATGGGGTTGCAGAAAGGAAGAATAGAACTATCATGGAATCTGCAAGAGCAATGCTTCATGATCAAGATCTTTCCATGCATCTATGGGTAGACGCTGCCAGAACAACGGTGTATGTACAGAACCGTACTCCACATAGGGTACTCGAGAACAAGACACCTGAAGAAGTCTTTTCCAGCAAGAAACCAGAAGTCAACCATCTCAGAATATTCAGCTGTCCAGTGTACATACACATTTCAAAATAAAAGAGGACAAAGTTAGATCCTTCAGGAAAGAAGAGTATATTTGTGGGATACTCTGAAAGCTCGAAGGCTTACAGAATATACTTCCCAGGATTCAAGAAGATCGGCATCAGCAGGGATGTAACATTTGAAGAAGACTCAGCTTACAACAAATCCAGAAAGAGACCTGCTAAAGATCCTAAAGAATCAGAAGCACCCAGAATTCATGACACAACCATGAACGAAGAAACTCAAGAAGAAGATCGAGAATTTGAAGAACCCCAAGAACCTATAGATCCACCTCAGGAGAAAAATCCTCACAAGAGGAAACCTACTTGGGTACGAGAAGCTATCCAAGGTGCGGAAAGATATGGGGCTCCAGAAGAGAATCACAGAGAAAGAAAGAGGACCAGGTCCTGCTCCGAGTATGTAGCTTTATTATGTGATTTTATCAATAAAGAACCTTCCAACTATGAAGAAGCGGTAGAACGAAAAGAATGGAACGATGCTATGGTCGAAGAGTATCAATTGATCATGAAGAATGATGTTTGGGATGTTGTCCCAAGACCAAAAGGGAAGTCTGTTGTAACTTCCAAATGGATCTAGAAAATCAAGCATGCTGCAGATGGTAGCATAGAGAAATATAAAGCAAGATTCGTGGCTCGTGGCTTCTCACAGAAAGAATGAATAGATTATGAAGAAACCTTTGCACCTGTAGCCAGATACACTTCCATCAGATCAGTACTTTCTCTGGCTGCAGTGATGAAATGGAAGATACACCAAATGGATGTCAAGACTGCTTTCTTGAATGGTGCAGTGGAAGAGGAAGTGTATGTGGAGTAGCCACTCAGTTTTGAGACACATGACAAGGAGTCTCATGTGTGTAGATTGAAGAAATCCCTATAGGATTTGAAACAGGCACCCAGGATATGGTATGATAGAATTGATGGTTTTCTATCCAGTTTGGGCTTTGCCAAAAGTAAAGTAGATTCCAACCTTTAGTACAAGGTTGAATATGACAACCCAGTGATGCTACTACTATATGTAGGTGATTTGTTTGTAACAAGTATGGATGGGTTGATTGCTAATACAAAGAGGAAGCTTGCTACCGAGTTTGAAATAAAGGACTTGGGTATGATGCACTATTTTCCAGGCATGGAAGTGTGGCAGAATGCGGATGGAATCTCCCTCAGACAAGGGAAGTATGCAGTAGAGATCCTGAAGAGGTTTGGGATGATGGACTGCAAGGCCATGAACACACCTATGGCATCGAACCTGAAGCTATTGAGTGATGCTTCATCAGAAGCGGTTGATGCTACGATGTATCGTTAGATGATTAGGTCCTTGATGTACCTGATGAATACGAGACCAGATATTTGCTTTGTTGTGAACACCTCGAGCCAGTTCCTGACAGATTCGAGACATGTTCACTTGATTGCTGCAAAGCATATTCTGAGGTACCTAAGGGGTACAGTTGATTATGGGCTCAAGTATGATTTGAATTAGAAGATTAAACTGGAGGGTTATGTTGATTCAGATTGGGCAGGCAGTGCCATCGATAGGAAGAGCACTTTAGGGTGTTGCTTCAGTATGGGATCAGGTGTGATCTCTTGGTTTAGCAGGAAGCAATCTTGTGTGGCACTGAGTACAGCTGAAGCAGAGTATGTCGTAGCTTGTTCAGCTAGTTGTGAGGCAATATGGCTGAGGAAGCTATTGTCTGATTTATTTGATCTCTATTTGGATGTTACTTGTATATATTGTGACAACCAGAGTTGTGTAAAGTTATCGGAGAACCTGGTGTCCCATGACAAGTCGAAGCATATCGAGATCAAGTATCACTATATCAGGGATATAGTGTAGAGAGGAGTAGTGAAGCTCCAGTATGTTGCAACAGACGAACAAATAGCTGATATGTTGACAAATCCATTAGCTAGAGTGAAGTTTGAGTACTTCATGGAGAAGCTTGGTGTTCTCTAGATCGAGGATTCCCTCCAAATGGAAGTGATGAGTCCGTGAGCCATTCTGACATGGTGAGAGGATTGGTTCCTTCCATGGTCAGATGTAAGGGCTGAGCCATTCTGTCATGGTGAGAGGATTGGTTCCTTCCATGTTAGATGTGAGTGCTGAGCCATTCTAATGTGACTGTAGGATTGGTTCCTACATGATCAGATGTGAGTGCAGAGTCGTTCTGACATTGGTTGTCAGATGTAAGTGCAGAGCCCTTTCGACATGGAGGATTGGTTCCTCGCATGGTCGAATATAAGTGCTGAGCCTTTTTGACATTGGTTGTCAAATATGAGTGCTGATCCTTTCTGACATTGGTTGTCAGATGTAAGTGCAAAGCCTTTCGGCATGGAGGATTGGTTCCTCGCATGGTCGAATGTAAGTGCTGAGCCTTTCTGACATTAGTTGTCAGATGTGAGTGCTAGGTGTTTCTTTCTGATATGATTATAGGATTGGTGCCTGCATGATCAGATATAAGTGCTAGGCAGGCCATTCTGACTTAGGGTCATATATAAGTGCCGGAAGAAGACCTACATGGAGGCTAGGCCTACAACCAACATGAAAAAGGGCTGGCTCTGTAGAACTTCCTGTGACGAGAAGAATCAAGAGATAGCACTCGTAATGATGATCCAACAGAGATGTTCCAGAACCAGAGATGATCCAGATCGAGTGATGATCCAGATCCAGATGAAGATGACTTGAAGATGACAAGGACTCGATGATGATCCAGATGATACAGAGAAGAATACTTGTGCTGATAAATTGTGTCGAGAGAATACCTTCCTCGTTAAGAGGGAGTGTTGATGTAATTGTAACTTCGGAATGTATTCACTTGTATTTCTTATGTATTGTACCCCGATGTTTATTATGGGAGGTGTTTGTAATGTAATTGATTCATGTCATGCCCCAATGTTCCGATCGGGAGTTTCTATAATGTAAACAAGTCATGTCAAGTCAATGTGGGTAACCCTCCTATTGTTCAAGGGTTAAAGTCTCCGTAGTTCCAGGGCCCTAGGGTTGTTAGAATCACCTAGTGAAGTCGGCCCTAGTGAGTCATTATCAAGTTGGGAATTAGTATAAATAGAGAGTGAGTCTCTCTATTTAACACACACTCACTCACACTCAGTTGTAGCGCATAGCTGAGGGAGAAGAAGTTTTTGGGGCTAGAAAGAAAGAGGCTACTGCTGTTGGGAGATCATCTTACTGTTTTGGGTTTTACTTTTGGTGTTGATTCTATCTCTGAGGAAGTTGCGGGGTTTTCTCCATTTATGGTTTCCCCGAGGAAAAACACTATGTTCATTGTCTCTTGTGTTTGATTGTTGTACTTGTTATTCTCTCAGTTAAAGATCCTAATATAATGCTAGCTTAATGTTAAAAATCTAACAAGCAAGGCAAAGACTTCCAGGTAGGCACAAATCGTTTCCAGGAGACAAAGCAATCTGACAAAGAACTCCCCTTCCAGAAGACTGGATAATTGAGGGCCTGTGAAACCAATTTCCAAACCTCCTTTACGAGCGAACAAGGGACAAAAATATGAAAAATGGCTTCATCATCTGATCCACATAGAGAGCAGCGATTTGGGTCGATCACACCCTGCCAAGAAAGGTTGTCCCAAGTAAGCAGGCGATTATCTACAACCAACCGTTGGAATATTTTAAGATGTAGTACAATTTTCGAGGGCCATAAAACAATATGCCACCATAAACTAATACAACATTCTAAGTGTGCGTGTGAGAATGATATTCATAAGTTGTCTTTACTCTGAGATTAAACCACACTCGTCTTTTTCTACTGCATTGTAGCTAACACGAACATTAGTTTTATTTATAAAGCAATATGTTTTATTAATAAATTAAGAGCCAAATTCCAAGCCAACGCTAACTTTTTTAGTGTATATAAGGTAATTACTGACTAATAAAGACTTTGGAATTCCATTAATTTGGAAGAAAAATTGAAGAAGATGATAAAACCATTAATATTGAAATAATATTAGTTTTTTAATAGTGTTATATTTTTTTTTATATAATTGTCTTTTGAAATAAAATTCAAATTCAAAAAATAAAATTGAACTCTTAATACTTTAGCAAGACACAACGATAAGGTATAATCTGAAAATAGGAAAAAACATTAATGGAAAGCCCTTCCATTGACAGAAACAACTGTAATTGATTTGAAATTGGTACGAAATCAATTTCCTTGGGATTACGACTTGCAATGAATGAGGTAGGGGTTTGTCTTGAGAGTTTCAACCTCGTCATAAAGAATTGTACAAGCAGAGAGTTGGCCATCCACTTGTTAGCTATTTGACATGTGAAGTAATGGAGAGCATTAACTGGTGTTATGGGCGATGAATCTAAAAAAACCTTTTGTGATCAAGTGGTACCGATCTCTTTTGTAGTCATTTGTTTTGAAAACTCCAATTCTAAATTCTAAATTCATAATACAATAAAAACTCTAAAAACTCTTGACACAGAAAAATATGATTTCTAAATCCAAAAACTTTGAACTCATAATAGAGTGAAAACTCCAAAATCTCTTGACATAGAAAATATAATTTCAAGGAAGCCTTTTCCAATCACCCCGGTAAGATCCACAAATATCATTTCAAGGAATACTTTTCTAACTCTCCACAAGAAGATCCAAAATCCATGATCCACTTGTTATTGCATCAACGTGTTCATAAAGTATCGATATCGTTTCAAACTCCAATGTAAAATTCACAACCACCTTGTATTTTCCAACTCTGCACAGTGATATCCACGATCCATTTGTTATTGCATCCAACTCTCTCAAAATTTTGAATTTGTTCCATAAATTTTATTTTAAATCTATTTAATGATGTATACTGCAATAAAATTTTATTAATATATTTTAACACTATTTTATATATTTTACCTTTTTCTTTATAAAATTTAATCATTATTAAACTAATCAAATAATTTATCTATTTAAACATTAAAATTTATTTTTTACTTAATTTATGTAATATTAATATAATTAATAATTTTAAAAATTATTAATTAAACTTGAAAATTTTATTTAATGTAATTATAATATATATATATATATATATATATATATATATATAATACAACATTTGTAAACGTTTATATATAATGATTTTAATAATCACTTTAAAATATATTTTAATTATTTACTAAAAAAAATAATTTAATTACCTCTACACTTCCATAATTCAAATAATATAATATTCATTAAATATTTTAAACTAAAAAACTAATTAAATTTATTTATCAAAATAGATAAATTTATTTCATTACAAATTATATGATTTTAATATATCAAGATTAGATATATATTATATATCAACAAGCATTTATATTTGATGATGATAGTGATGGTGTGCATGTAGGCATCCTAAAATATTACAGGCTAATAAATATGGAAGATGGTATATCTTTTTCATTCATAATTTATGAAGCTTATGAGAATTTATTCTTATTTTGACATAAAACATAGTGGTAATTTTGATCCATGTTAATGATCTCCTTATAATATTTTATTTTCCTTTCAAGCTTTCATTTCTTTTAGCCCCACTTTTTTACTTTGACATATATCATTTGTATCTTCATTATAAACTTTTATTTTTAAAAATAATATTCCATTTATCCCCATTTTATATTATGAAAAAATAATAAAATAATTTTAAAAAAAATAAGACATTTATATATGAATTTTATATTTTTTAATAAAGTATCACTTTCATTTTATCATATTTTTAGCTAATAAATGTTTTAGTTAAAGATAGTAAAATATGTAAATTTTAACATTTGAGATACTTTCAAATGTAAAATAACATAAAATATTTAATAATAAAATATGTAACATAAAAGTTTTAACTAAATAATATTAATATAGATTTAATAGTAATAAAATATGTAAAATCTTTAATAATAAAGAATATAACAGTTGTAAGCAAATAATATTATATATAGAATTAATAGTAATACAATGTGAAAAATCATAATTATATAATGATTTTGGGGTTTTTTAAATTTAAATTTTAATTTAGATTGAAGAGATTTTAGATGTAAAGGATGAGGTTAAGTCTACTAATTTTTAAGATTTCTACTTGGTATCTTTGGATGTCCTTAGCTTTTAGGTTTTCAAGCCACTTAACCTCAAACTCTTTGTCTTATAAAGAGAAAATTGTATTCCTCTCTAGAAATGATTTGAATGTTGAGAAAGTAATCCATTGATTAGTAAATCTTTTGAAGGGAAGAATTCCAATTCCACAAGGGAATCATATTGTTTCTTTAGTTTTATGACTTAGAATTTTCCTCAAGAATTTATTAGTATCTAGCTTCAAGAGGTGCATAGGCTTCTGTTTCTTTCTATTTATATAGTACCCTTTTTCCTTTTAATTAGGGATTTGTATTTACATATCTTGTTAGATTTTAAGAACTCATAACAAACATCAATAATGGGTTTTATATCCTGCTTTCACTATTTTTCATTACCAAAGGTCGGTTGTTCTATTTTCCTTTCTACAAGAAATGTCATAGAGAACTTGAATGTTCTTTTCTACAAGAAATGTGATAGAGAACTTGCTAATGCAAGTAGAGACAATGCCACCGTTGTGACAAAACTATGATAAATGTCTTCAAAATTGTCCTTATTTAATAGTATATTTAATAATTATTTAAATCCCTTAAAAATATATTATTTTTTATTTTTATCAAAGAACAAGTTCTTTTGGTTATTATAGTTCTATGCTATGGGGCTTATGTTCCTGTCAACATTTAGAGTTAGGCATAAATGTATATGGTCAAAGTCAAGATCATGGTCATTTAAGATATCAAAATTTAATATTTGGTTGTATATATGAAAATAAATATCACATAATATACAACATTACTACCAAGCTCATGAATACAAGTCATTTTTTTGGATTTCACTATGGAAAATCTTATGGGCTAATCTTAGCCCATGGGAGAAATTTAAGGATTTTAATTTTGGGATGGGAGAATTTTTTACTAAACCCTTTTTACCTATTATTATCCCACATTTTATTAATTTATTTTTAATAAATGAGAGGATATCCCTGTCACACACCTAGAAAATTCATATAATTTTTTTTTTAAATACTCTAATTATTTACTATTTTGTCATAACATGTAATTGGTGTTCGCAGCGTCGTATATTTGGCGTCACAAGTATTATGCATGCAATTTAACTTGCACTTGTTAAATGTTTGATGCACAGTGTATGCCACTTGTGGCGTTGTCTTCAGTTGACGGCAACCATATAGCCAACTTACCAGGGTGATGTTTCCAGTGCTTGATTTGTTTATTTAAAGTTTGATTGTTTAGGACCTAAGTCTAAAACTAAGGCTTAGTCCTAACTAACCCTAAATCTTTCCCCCATCGTTATTAAACCCTCCCTTGTAAAAATGTAAAAGCAAGAGGGAAAAGTAAAAGTTGGTTCAAGGGTTTATAATGGTTGGAAGCATGGTGTATGGCTTGGTTTAAAATGTTTGATTAAAGCTTGGACTATGGTGACAATAGTCACCATAATCGTGACCTTAGCCACAACCTTATACTTCATGGATGATATGTTATAAATTTTGTAATGCAATAAATTTGGAATGGAGATACAAGGGAATGCCAACACGTTAGTTTACTTTTTGAACTATGGAATTATTTTGCACTGGTGCCAACGCATAAGTTTAATTTTTGAACTATGGAATTATTTTGCACTGGTGCCAATGCATAAGTTTAATTTTTGAACTATGGAATTATTTTGCACCGGTTACAAGTTGACAGTGCAACCAGGCGCATTCAATGGCACGTTCAACTTGTATGTGATGAGGTTTCAGAGGGATCTTATCCATTCACTTGTTGCGATCTAATCTTAGGGTTTTACCAAGGGATTTAATGCGTCTTAATTTTGTCTGGGGGTTTATTTCAACATGTGTTTGGTTTGTAATTTGTTTATGTGGAAGAAAAAGCTCAGCCATTCATGGTTGCGCTACGCAGTCTTGCTCAATCATATGCATAGTCTGTTAATGGAGGTTTTCTTTTGGTTTCTTAGTTTTACTTGAAGGTTTTTATTAGTGAAGTGGTTGCCATTACAACCTCGACCTATATGGTTTGTTGTGGTTAGGAAAGAAATAAATCCTTCTTCGAGCTTTCGCGAAGGCTTACAACCTGAAAATCCCTTTACTAGGAAAGAGATTTAAAACCTCTTCAATGTCTATCTTGCAAGTTCAAATTTATTATTTTTTGTTTTGTTAAGGGTTTCAACATAGCGAAAAAAATTTACAGAGTCTAACTTATGGTTCTATGTTGTTGTGTAGGCATAGGAGAAATAAGGGATAAATAAGAGGAACCAACCCCTATCCCTCTCTATGTTCAACAGAGGTGAAATTCATCCTCCAATGTAAGTTTTGTGAAAATATTTACTTCTATTGTGAAGGGTATGGGTTTATAACTTCAATGTGATTGTGTAGAAAAGTCAGACCGATTAGAGTGACTTCAGATGAGCCTAGCTTAAATTCAAGTTCTTTGTGTTTATCCTTTTCATTACTGTGTATTTTAGCTAGCAAAATGTTATTTAGTTCTTCTTGTGCTTTCAAAATTCGTTCATTATCTTCCCTAACACTTTTTTAACTTTGGTCTCAGTTCTTTAATAGTTCGTTGTAACTCTGATGGGTTATCATTTTGAATCTCATTAAGGTTTGCCCAAATTTCACCCTCCCTTAGATTACTCTCTTCATTGTTCACGTGATTTCTAGGGTGAGATTCTTCTTCTGCAGACATTCCTGCATCTGCCATAATTTCTTGCAAAAATAAATTTATCTTTCTCTTCTTGTTTTGTAAGATAATCAAACCACAATAAATAAAATTAGTTTTCTAGTTTAACAGCTTTAATGTTGGGTCGGTTTAGGCCAAGTGTTGTAACCATGCTCTGATACCATTATGTCATGGACCTCTAAATTCCATAAATAAATACAAAATTTGATATAAACGTATAACTATAAAAACATTTTTATGTTCCTAACATGCAATAGTTATTATAGCATGAGTAAATTTGTCATTCAATTTCTATAGTCACTTACACCATTTTTAAAACTGCTTTTTGACCAGTTGCACAATCTGTTGATGTTTACAGAGTTTAACAACATCCTGTCATTATACCTAAGGGTGATGTCTTGTTCTTTTTACATTGATCTTGGTATTGGTTTACAAAAGGATTTCTTAGCCCTAAGGCTAAGTATTGGTCTTCATCTCTCGCCTTAACTCTTAAAGCATTATGCATTTGGTTACATGAGAAAATTTTTGGGAGACTATGGGTATAGTCTTAATCCCATTATTTAAATGTATCAAGGCCTAAGGACCCAAGGTATAACCTTGGTCCTAAAGTGCAAGGTTAAAACATAATATTAGAAAGGACCCAAGGTATAACCTTGGTCCTAATGCACAAGGGCTAACATAACATGGTTTATTGTTTTTTATTTACATGTTTATATATTATGGGCTATGGTGTTTACACCATAGTCGAACCTTGGTTGAATGCAATGATGGTCGTGCGTTATGATGGGTTATCAAAGGGTTTTTACTATGGTTGACTTTAGAATTAAAGTGTTGTCCTGGCTGCGAGTTGATAGCGCATCTAGGACTTAAAGGCTTATTCGAGAATGAATCTCTCTTGTCCATCTGCATAGCATGATAGCAAGGGTTTCGTTATGGTTTAATGTGTCTTTGTGTTTGTCTGAGCTCGTCATTGTTGTGGTTATTTGGTTTGTACGCTTCTAGGAGTAGAGGCGTTGCCCTGTCATGGAGGTTTTGTAAAGTTCTGGGTGTAAAAACTTGCCAGTGGTTAATGGCATTCATCCTAGTTGATTTATAATATTTGAAGGAGGTCTACTTGGTACTAATGCTCACCAATCATCATGGCTTACTGGTTGTTACGAATTGAACTCGGCCACCTTCTTCAACCTGGAACTTCCTTTTACCAGGTAAAGTAAACAACCTCTCAAATCTGTAAAAGACATGTTATTATGTTTTATGATCTCTTGGGTGTAAAGATTGATGTTTATAATATTTCTTACAGGAAGAGGAGGGATAAGGGCGTCCTGAAGGAGCCGACCCCTGGCCCTCTCCACAATACAAACAAGGTAATGGAAACTGCATTTGTTTACATTGTTCAACTTTTTTTATAATCATTATGAGGGTTCTGATTGTGGTCGGTTGGTTGCGTGCTTGAGAGCTTCGATGAGG
>LPNX010836494.1:18172-42907 GCA_001517045.1 Pseudotsuga menziesii | reverse complement strand
TACGCGTACAACAATTGACTGATTATGAAATTCAAATTAAGGATGAATGTTAACACATACCTCATCGACGTTCCCTGTCGGAATGTGGGCAGGACCTCCAACATATGTGTCGCTGGAAAAAAGGACCTCCATGAAAGTGGGCTCCTGCATGGAGATATAACACAAAGCAACATATTAGTTTAAAATATGATTCATTTGAGGATACATTACAATCAAGACAATCAAAAGACGACATACAATTTGATATTAAAACAATTAAAACATTCAAATGAATACGTAATTGTATAAATATATACCTATCCCGTCGGTCGAGGCCTGCATCTCTGATGCAGTAAAAAATATGCATCACTGGCTGTGATAGCATACTCCGCCAGTGTATGGGGATCGAGAAGGCGGATAACATCATCGTCCACCCACCGTAGCTCAAGATCTGTAGGTGCGGTGGGTGCTTTGGCTCTCTCTGCCTGGACAGCCATTAGGGCACCATGAATTGCCATGGATGTGGCATGTGCCAGTGAAATCCGCTCCTCAGTCGCCAACTGGGACTGATCGCCAACGTCCTCTATCCTAAGCAAGGTCCTGCTAGGGATGCCTACAAAACGCTCAGGCTCTTGCTGAGCTGCAAGGTCTCTCCTAGCCTCGGGACGCGTCGCACTACGTCCCCCACCAGCACCATAGAAGTTCGAGGGTGTGCTGGTGTAATCTGGGTGCATATCCAAAATAAACTCTGCATATATATGTTTTGCAAAGTACAGTGGGACCTGGTGATGGTGGGGAAACATGCCCCACGCTCCAATGAATCTGTTATAAACAAAAGGCGCTGCAGCCTGTAGCTTAAACTCCCTGAGTCTAAGTGGTTGACCAGCAGCACGGTTAGGAGGGATATCAAAGATTGTTCCCTTCACATCATGGCCTCTAGTGGCATCTCTCACTGCAGGCCATTTATCAGGCCCCATCACTTTAGCCCTTCTACTCTGGCATGCCACTGCCCAAAGGGAACCCAATGGTCTGATGGCTTTGTAGACCTTCAGTAGATCATTTACTGATTCTAACATGATCCACATCGAAGCAGATGTGGGAGAGTTGGCTGCAACTTCCCGGATGCTAGACTGCAACTGGTCACGCTGCGCCTCAATGTCCCGCAATGTGATGCGGGAAACCTCATCATCCCAGGTTGCTGCCTGGGGAGGGTCAACACCCTGGTCAGCATCTACGCCATCTGAAAATTGAATGAAAACATAAATGTCAGTCAAAATACATATATTAACTGTAGCTGAATTTGAAATCAATAAAAATTAAAGGTACTGACAACTGAAAAAAAAAGTGCATTTAATATACCTTTGGGGGGAGCATCCCCACCGACAGCAGCAGTAGTGTCATCATCAATATCCCCCAATGAACGGCTGCCAGAGTGGATTCCACTGGGCTCCCCAGCAGGGGCGTGTGGCGTTGCAGGACGCCTAAGCGGAGCACCTACAATGAAAATATAAATGTATACAAGTTAATGATTAAATATACACATGTGAAAGAATTTAATTTTATGTAACTGACAACAAAGAGTACATCATGCATAGTGGTATACTTACCAGTCCTTTGTAGACTCCCGCTGCGAGGGTTCACCGCAGATCCACCGGAACTATGCCTCCGACAGAGCGAAGAGCCTCGTTGTGCAGACGCATCTGCATGAAATAAAACATATATAAATCAGACATATATGGTGATAAAATATTATTATTTTAAAAAATTTCAATCTAAATATACGCATTTAAAAATGAATAATTCATTAATTACAAAATTCATCATTGCAAAATAACTGTAATCACTTGGAAACATTATATAAGATTGAACTAAATTTAACTATTTATTTATCATTACATTAAATAATACAAATTAAAAACATTTTAATTTTTTGATTCCAACATAACACTACAATAATGACTACATATACGACATGATACCATATTAAAAATAATATAAATGATTTTTTATTTTAATTTTCATCAAAACACTTAGGATTGAAGATTAATATAGATAGTCAATAGTTAATTAACTTATATATTTTTGTAAAATGTTATTAATAATAACAAATTAAATTATTTATATTATAAAGTTTTAGTAGATTTAGTAATAGGACATAAATATAGATGTCAACTTATATTAATTTATTTTTTAAATTATATTTTTATTTTTGACAATTACAAATAAACCCAAATAAAATTTATCATATCACGTTTATAGTCTAATAAAAATACAGAAAATTAAATTTCAAAATTTTGTTTTTACAATTATTTAATATGCAATTTTTTTAAAACTTTATAAAATTAATTAAAAATCTATTTAATATGTATTTTTTTAAAACTTTAAAAAATTAATTAAAAATCTATTTAATATGTATTTTTTTAAAACTTTAAAAAATTAATTAAAAATTTGATTACTTCCAAAAAAACTTTTAAAATTAATAACAAATTTGATTACTTGCCAAAAAAAAATGTATGTTATTTATGTTTAACAAAACAATTTAATAAAAACAATATTACATTGTAAATATATAAATAAAATAATATTACATTGTAAATATCCAAATAGAAGAAATTATGATATTACTCGTAATCACATTAAATATTAAACTAAATCATATCAAATATTAAGCCAAAAATCATAAAAATAATTCATATATAAATTCAAACATTTACTTAGAATTGCAATACAAACATTATATTAAACTTTTTTATTTAAAAAAAATTGAAAACATTAAATGTCTTTGCCTTTACTTTCTTTAATTTCATATGTTTTTATTTTTAAATATTTGTAATAAAAAAAATTTATGGATTTTTTTCAATCCTCCATGAATTCACGGAGGATTGAAAAAAATCAGGCAGCGTTTCGGCTTGCCCAGGACACATTTCAAATCTAAACCGGTAGCATAAACGCTACCGGTTGACATAATTTATATATATATATAACAAATTAACAAAAAAATTCAATTTAACTACAAATTTTCAAAAATCCGGCAGCATTTATGCTTGCCGGTACACATTTTAAACATGAAAATTATAAAAACATTCATTTACCAAATTTTGAAACAAATTTTATAAATTTATAAAACAATTATTTACCAATTTTATAAATAAAACATACATTTACCAATTTTATAAATTGAAAAACAATTATTTAAACTGTTACCTCTTGACTCTGACCCCATCGTGATGAGGTTGGGTTGCTTCGGCGTGCTTGGGTTGCTTTAGGGTGCAAATCCTTACGTTGCTCGTCGTTCCTCGGTCGAGGTTGCACAGTGGAAATTTGAAAAAAAACGGCCGCGGCCCCTGCAGCCTCTTTTTATAATTTTTTCGACAGAGGGACCTCAGTCGAGGTATGTACCTCGACCGAGGTCTATACCTCGACCGAGGTATTTATTAACCCTTGGTCGAGGTTTTGATACCTCGACCGAGGGTTAAGAAATACCTCGGTCGAGGGCTTAACAAAACCTCGGTCGAGGGCTTGATAAAACCTCGGTCGAGGGCTTGTTAAACCCTCCACTGAGGTTCCTTTTTCTATTTTTGCAAAAATGCGCTTGCCAAAAAGTGTTACCCAGGTCCGCGGATTCACCTGAAGGCGACAGGGTCACCTCCTCCTAGGACCGTGTCTTAAAATGCCAAAGTGAGTTCAAAACCTTACTTTGTTTATTTTTCTAGTTTTTATTTCGTTATACCCGGACACTAACTTACCTGGGTTTACTTGTTGCAGGTAGCTCTTGGTTGGGTTTTAGAGCCGTGAAGAAAGTTCAGGATTCCACCTTCTTGCAAGATAAGTTATTGGGTTTTTGTTCAACCCTTAGGGGTTTAAACTTAACGAATGGAGGGCTTCGCAGCCTCTCAGTTCCATCATTTGTTGTTAAACTTGATATGTGTGTATGTTGCCTGTTCCAAGGATTAAAAGATTTCCATGGGTGCCATCGTGGATGGGCTTACCATCATTTTCGTTAATCTGTAAAATTTATTTAAAAGTTGGGGTTTTTAATAGATGATGGATGCCATCGTTGATGGTCTTACAGCCACAAGGATTGCGAAATCATTTTGTTTAACATTTGATATTAAAAGACTAAGGTGACCAATAGGGTCTATGCCAAATTCTTATTTATGCATTTTGGTAACTATGAATCGCTGGAGTTTTAAAGTAATACATGTCATAATTTCAATTCTATAAATTAGATGGAATGACAGCTCTTGATCTAAAGCATTAAGTTGTATGAGGTTTCGGTTATTTCTTGATTGATAGTTTTATGTTAAAATATTTAAGTTTACACCCAAGTTTCCATCTACGATGGTATTACTACCATGTATTGGATTTGATTGATTCGTTGTTTTAACAGAGGATTTGTATCGTGGAAATTAGATTTTATTTTTAAAAGGTAAGGATTAAATCTCGGTTTTAGATGGATAGAGAAGCTAGATGCTTAAGCCATCATAGTTTTTATGTTGATACCTTCAACTCGGTCGGGGACTGTTAGTTAATTAGTATTATGATATTTACGATTCACTATTTGAATGGTTAGATATTTTATGTTACAATAATTTGTATAATTAGTTATATATATTGCATAAATATATATTTATAATTCTATATAAGGTATATGTAGATATTTCCTTAGATCTCAATCAATCTCGATCTGAGCATTCTTGATCTGTAATGGGGATTTATGAAAAGAGATACATTTTATTATGTTATAGTTCTAAGGAGGCCTCTCAGCTCTTAACCAAATTCTAGTACTATTGATTATTATTTTATGCACAAGAATACATGGTTGTATTATTCTATCTATTTTGTTTTAATTGTTTAATCAACACATAAGATAAGAATTCTTGATCTGGGTATGAATGCCCGAACAAAGATTCATTAGGAACCCTACAAATACTAAATCTGATTATTTGACAGGCATGAATATAATAACAGAAAACAATATCTAGATTTGGAAACATAATAGGAATGATTATTGAACATATGCGTAATAGATCTATATTCTATTTAGATGCATAATGGATCAATACTTAATTTAGATGCATAATAGATCGTTACTCTATACAGATGCGTAATAAATTTTTGCTTAAAAGACGATAGCTGTGATTCAAAGTTAAAACAAACATCCCATTGTAACTAGTTCTAATCAGTTAATAATTAGGACAAGGAATATGGCACCACTTTCTGGAAAAAAGAAATGAAATAATCGTTCCTCCCAACCAACTCCTAGAGAAGCCAGGTCTCACTTGCTCTATAACCCTCGAGCCGGTTCATTAAACCACAAGAGAAAAATCCACTTAATGTGTCATCTTTTGCATTATCAGATTCAATTCCTCATCCAATGCTAGCCTCATGCTTGCTAATGGACATACTAATATATAGTATTTTTCCTAGGACTTGGTCATTTGTGAGCCTCCTACTCTTTAGCACTCAACAAGGAGTTGTGACCTGATTTTGGGTAAGATGCCTTCTACACCTTGATTTCTCACTCAGCAGCTTCAGCCACTTGTCTTTTCCTCTTGTGAGTTAGCAAACATTATTCAACAGTTATTTCATTACTGTCCCCTCCAGTATATTTTATTAATAAAAGAATAATCCATTATATTTGTTTTATTTTTTACTTCTTGTCAAAAATATTCGAAAACAATTTAATAACAATTTATTAAATCTTGGTGTATTACAGCCTTCATCTTTAAGTAATGCTTGGTTATGATTTTGTAATCAAAATAGAAACTTGAACATTCTCTTTTTTTTGGGAGGTTTCA
The DNA here is from genome assembly GCA_001517045.1 of Pseudotsuga menziesii. NCBI lineage: Eukaryota > Viridiplantae > Streptophyta > Pinopsida > Pinales > Pinaceae > Pseudotsuga > Pseudotsuga menziesii. Next base: position 37,127 of record LPNX010836494.1, on the reverse strand, counting down.
TTTAATATCTTTTTTTATCTTTTTATTCCCATAATTACCTTTTTTTAATTAAAATTACAATAATTTTCAACCATAACCCTAAACCATTATCATTAATTTACACCATGTAAAAAAATTATATTATATTAAATTTACATTTACAATTCTCAATCGTCTTGCATCGTATATATATGAGGCATCGAACGTACTCAAAGAAGTTGTTATGAGGTTATTGTAATCAAGAGTTAGAGAGCTCGTTAAAGTTTTGAATTCCCTTGGGCCTCCAAGGGACTCAAAGAAGTTGTTATGAGGTTCTTGTAATCTAGAGTTAGAGAGCTAGTTAAAATTAAGTTTTGGATTGAAGTATGTAAACATTTAATTTCATTTTATTAATACTAGTTCGTGTGTGTTTTATAGGCTTGTAAATTTGTTAAGATCTCTTTTCTTTTGAAAATTTGAATCACTCTATTAAGACTATCGTTAAACACTTTCCTTAAAATCTAATCTCAAAAATCTAAATCAAAGTGAGAAAAAATAGCATATCTTAAAAGACCAAGGCCATGTGTATCAAGTGTTACATGGGACACATCCCCAAGGGTAGGAAACACGTTTCCACACCCTCGTACATCCCAAAAACAAGGAAACTTCATTGGAAACGTTCCCCCCATGTCACCATCTGAAGGAAACTCAAGGAAACATAAAAGGGGACACTTCTTGGAAAAAGGGAAACGTTTTCCTCCTAAAAATGGTGTCCCCATGTTTCCTTTGATTGTTTTTTACCAAAAACTAAAAAATAAATGCTAAAGGTGACACACCCTCCACTATTTTCCTTTTCTCTAACCTCGATTTCATTTTGTTGTTCAATATGGTTGTATTTCTGATTTTGTTCTATCAGTTATAGCTTATGTATGGTTGTATTTCATTTTATTTCACTTTATATATGTTGTAAACTTGTATTAATCTTTAGATTACAAAATTAAAGACTTTAATGACTTATGCTCTAGCTTTCAATTTTTATGTATTATAATATAATTTTGAAATATTTTTGGCACGGTTGCTTATGTTGAAGACCCTAACGTCCCCTTTGATATTTACTAAAATTTGAGGGAAAATTCTATATAGGTTGCTCATGCACTTCCTGGGTCCCACGTCCCCGCATTCTAGAAACTTGGTGGATCATTGTGTACATCTCCTATTGTAATACACCATGAATTAATAATTTATTATTAATTCTATTGAAAAATACTTTATCTATTTTTTATTATTTTTGACAGAAAAGTCAAGAATAAAACATGTTGTAATAAAACACTTTTATTTAATAAAATATGATGAAGGAGGGAGAAAAGTGGATATAGTTGTTAAAGAGTGTTTGTTGACCCACAAGAAGAAAAGACATGTGGCTGAAGCCACTGAGTGAGAACTCAATATGCATGAGGCATCATCCCCAAAAATCAAGTCACAGCTCCTAGTTGAGTGCTAAAAAGAATGAGGCTCATAAATGACCAAGTCCTAGGCAAAATACTATATATTAGTATGTCCATGAACAATAGGAAGCTAGCATTGGATGTGGATTAAATCTGTGAATGCAAGAGATGGCGCATTGAAGGATTTTTCTCTTGTGGTTCAACAAATAGGATCGGAGGTTCTGGAGCAAGTAACTTGGTTGCTCTGGGAGTTGGTTGGAAAAAACAACTTCTCCACTTTTTTTTCCGAGCATTGGTGCCAGGTTCATAATTATGGTTTTAAATGTTTGTAGAATGTGTTTTAAATTCTAGATTTGAAGAAGATTAATTTAGGACCTAGTCTGTATTAAATAGCCTAGTGATGCCATGATTAAATGTTTAGAAGCAGTTAGGGAATTCTAGGGTTTAACGTGTAAACTTGGATTGAGAAATCTGGTTCCATTTGAAAATTGAGTTATGCACACAAATGGATAGGAATCGTCTATTTCTAACTGGGATCGTTTATTTCTAAATTGAACCGTCTATTTCCTGTTTGTATCAATTATATTCCAAAATTCTTCCTTAGTATGTAATTACGAAACTAGTGTAGAATGGATCTCTAATCATGCTAGTATTTATCTATTTATTAGATTTAAACCAACAGTAAGGATTACATAAAAACATATAAGTATATATAGATAGTGTATCATCTAAATCCTTACACATATAGACGTATTAAGATATAATGCTTTTTATTAATGTATATTATAGATTTGTATCATTTAATATATACGAAAGGATTTCACATTGATAATACTAACATTATACAAACTATAGGATTCCAATTAAAATATTCTAGCAGAATAACGATTACATAACTAATCATGAAATTTTAAGCCAGTAATAAATTCAATCATGGATTTAAAAGCAGATCTACAATAATCAAACTAACAGACTGTATAAATCACATATCTACAGTAATCAAACTAAGAGACTATATAAATCGCAGATTTATAGTAATCAACTATAAAATCACTTAGACAATATGTTCTAGATTTTGTTTAAACAAACGCATACGGATCGAAGATCCTAATTAACATCCAGAAAGCATGCGTAGGACAGTTAAAACAAATCAAATCAAATCTAATACTTTCACTGACGGGTGTGCTAGCTATCACAGTTATATTTATGGCATCAAAATATCAGTCGCAAAAAAAATATCTTTTTCCCATCAGACCAAAGCTATCATCGATAGCCAAGTCTTAAAACAAATATTTTAACTACTGCTTAAGAAATCACAGACCCTATGGGTCTTATCAATTAACACAACAAACACAATAAATATAGGATCATAAGTCCACATCATGGCTACCCCAATCTACACATAGGAAAAACCTCAATAGAGTATTCACATGCATGCATCGTGTTCATCATACGATCACAACATTACAACTGTAAACCAAAGTATTATACTCACAACCGTAAGACCATCAACGATGGAAACCTGGTGTTTTAACACAAACATCATACAAATATATACAGATGTAAGGCAAAAATGATCATTGAGATTACACAGTCGAAGGTCGGCATCCTTTATAAATTAAAACAATATATATATATACATACATACATATATATATATACATACATATATATATATACATACACACATATATATATATATATATATATATATATATACTAAAGAGTGGTTGTAAGACCATCATCAATGGATTCCACCATAATTTTTTTATACCACGATTAAACAGTATGGGAATAAGACCAGTCAATGGCACCCATACTATGCCATGGTACTTTTAAAAATATTACATTACAGTGTCATAACATTGGATAAGGAACCGGCTCGAAACAAACCCTATAAGGGTTTTATAAAAATGCTTATGAATTTAAATTGAAACACTTATCTTTTAAATCGATGTGGCTACCATTTGGATCCCTCACGACCTCTACCCAGCATGACCTGCAACCACGACATATATGCCTCAATATGGGTCGAAAAATATTAATAATTAAAACCAGATATTTAACCAGGGATGAGTCGCATTCTTACCTAGGCGTTTGGAAACGCAGGCCTGGGAGGAGGTGACCTTGTCGCCTCCCTTTCCGACGCCTTAACCTAGATATCATTCATTATAGTCAAAAAATCATTACTTTGTAAATTTAAATCAAATAAAGAAATTGAAGTGTGGGACAAACCTCACCTTGGAGAGATGGCATAGGGGGCCTGGGGTCGGCTACTCCGGAGCACCCTTATCCCTCCTATGTCTGCATTACAAACGAAAATACTATTAGAATTCACTAAATAATTCACTATGAAATTTACAGTAGTTAAACTTCCTTATAAAAAAATGAAACCCTCACCTACACAGACAGTATGAAAGGCGAATTCATGGCAAGTTCAAGTTCTGCTCTATAGTTCGCCATGGAAGTTGACGAATCCCTTTTAAACACCTCAAGAAGGAAAAAACAGAGTATTTTTAACACTTGCCTAAAACCAGGACCGACATGTAACAAACAAATCAAAGCTTGGCATCCCTTGTTGGCCACATAAAGGTCTAAACAACTCTTTCTTCCACATTAGTTAAGGCATAGCCCTTTGGATCATGCCGACTACACATAAAAGCGAGAAACCACATGTATACCTTCACAACGAACTAAGCAGAGCTCAGCTCTACATTTTCCCACCAAACCAACTTGCGAATGAGGCTCTGGGCACAAAACAGGAACATTAAACCATGGTCTGAAAAACCTAACTCCCATATGAACAGATGGATGGTGGAGGGAACACCACGTAGCTGAGTAAAGGACCTGGCTACGTTGTCAACTTGTAGCCAGGTCATGAGTTAATGCTAAATTCAACTAAGGACAAATGCAATAACCATCAACAACACAATCATTTAAAAACTTAATCATTGCAATCACCTTTGGATTATAACCTATGCCAAGAACCTTCGCGGTGTTGGGGCCATGGCATGTAATGCCATCGTGCATTATTCCAAAAACCATACCCTTATTGCATTATAACCATAGTGTTATGATATGCCAAGGTCATCAAATTTCTATTACAACCATAGCATAGTATTATGCCATTAACATTGATATACATTGCAAGAATTGTGTTACATTATTCCAATAACCTTTAAATACTTTGCAATCAAGGTATAACCATATGAATTAAACCATAACCATCGTGGACTAAAAGGAAGTGCATCATAAGTCAAACCATGTAGTCTCATGCCAAGTATTGTCTTAAACTCTCACATTTTATTCATATAACAATAGATCACCATATGGAGGAACCATTTGCTTTACAAACCCTAAGCACCTTACGCTTAAGGGGAGATCACCACACACAATAGAATAGACTATGGTAAGGCCAAGGCCTTTAATTTACATCGCAACTTACAGGATGGGGTCAAGACCATGGACAGTCTCCCCACTCCTTAGGCTAGTTTCATCCTAATATAAAAACTAAACAATAAAGAACAAATAAAAATGAAATATATCACCTGCGTAAGACATGGTTGGAGGTTATGGGAGGAGCTAGCCACTGTCACAACTCAGTAGAATCTGTCGTAAACAAACAAGATAAACATATTAAAATTCGTAGAAGTAAATCATAGAAAATATGCTAAGTAAGTATGGAAGTAATGCATGTAAAAAAAAATTATTTACTATTTTTATGTGTGTTACACCTACGCTAAATAATGATAAAATCTATTGAAAATGATGAATCTACTTGCAACATCGTGTAATGATGGGTTCCTTTCTCAAAATTAACTATGCATTGGGAATTTATGCTTAAATATTTGGCATCAAACTCCATTATTATCACATCTGTGCCTAAATTGGATCCCCTTTGACCCACCAATGGACTACTGGACTATAGATGAAATATAAGAAATTCACTTGGAGATGAAGACGAGTATTTGTAACAACTCAAACATCCAATAATAATAATATAAAAATTATTACTTAGGGTTTATCCTAGGTAACAACATAGCTTACAAGGAAAATACAGTAACTTCTATATTCAAAAACTATTCTAGGGTTTAGCTCATAACAAGCGCTCAACCATTCGATTTACGGCAACATCTTCACGACAATTCATTCATGGATACATAACTCTACTAGAATATATTGTTTTTACTTAGTTTGAAGTTCTTATGTGTTGTATCAGTTTGTCGTAATTGTAATTTGTAGTCTTAAACTTGTTATTATGGAAATGGATTTGTCATGCTTGTTATGTTGTTTAGGCCCTCCACCTACATACCTTGTCTTAATACAAGGGTTACGAGGCCAATGGGTCTTACTTAGCTTCTTTAATCTAAAGCAGTTCTTTTACTTGTGATTATGCATGTATTAAATATCGCTGGGGGTTTTTCTTCTTTGTGAATCCTATGCAACTGAAAGCCAAGGTAAGGTTCTAAGGGGACCCTAACCTTGCTAGGAGATGAGCATGAATATGGAAACATACTACTATGACATAACTATGCAACGTTATAGCGTTATGTTTGAATTTTAAAAAGTATTTGCATAAACTTGAATTGTTTACACAAACTATAAGCCGATGGATAAGATTTGCAATAACGTGGGGGAAGGTAGGATTTTTAATGCAATCATGTGGAGCTTTTAAAGAAAATGTTGTCCATCTATAAAAACCTAATGAGAAGAGATCGGGTTTATATATTTTGCATTTATTTCATTGTCTGTAGATGAGGAGAGTCGATGCTCTTTGGCCGCTCTCTTCCCTTTTAGGGTGGGAGAACAACACATTCTGTCAACCATTGGTTTTCTTGTCATGATGTAATCACAAGTTCTTTGTTTCGCAGTAACCTCCAGTCTCATTGTTGTGGATTCGAACTGCGGGTAAGGTAATTTTTTTAGTGTTTTTAAAAATATATTTCTTGTTTGTTCTCTTGTGCTTAAAATCCGTAAAGGCAAAGGATGCCATAAAATATGATTTTTGACCTCTGTGTACTATTTCTTGGTAGGGGATTCGAAAGTTGGTTTACTGAAGGAGCTGGGTCTATGAAAAACCGACTTGGGTCGAGGGTACCTACTAATACCCATACCCTTGGAAACCCTGCTGTTCAAAGACGCCTATGGTGTGAAAATCTATGAAACCAAAGCTGGAATTTCGATTTCTTTTAGGGTCTGGACTCATTTTTGGATGTTCCAGACCTCCTTCATTTTTTCAATGGTATACATCTTTGCTAATTTTACCTTGTGGCATTAAGATACAGATTAAATGTTTCAGACTCCTTTTGACTCAAATCGTGGGGTCTGTGAGAAGAATTGCAATGAAGCTTCCTTTGTGAAATTTAAGGCATTAAATCCATTTCATGTTTTTGTTTTCTATTTGGGTTTAAATATGTTGAGATGCCCTCAGTTCCAATCGATAGCTTGTACATTGTTTAACTGGTTTTGCTTCTCTGTATAAAAGATATTTTGATTATGTATCAATGACATGAATTAGTTATATTCTGTACTTTGTTTACTATTTTTGATATTTTGTTTGTATTATAGTTTGGTAGGTTACTCTATAAATTGTATATGTTGATTGCTAAAAGATTTTGGCCAATCCATAAAAGATTCATGACGTGGTAATAAAAGAATTTTGGTTTGTTAAGAGGAGATTTCACTGTCTATTAAGAAAGATTTATGGCCTGCTCTAAATTGATTTTATGCTTGGTTATATTAAGGTGTGCGTTTTAAAACTTTTTATTAGATGGTGCGTGATAAGTATCTAGTGCTATCTATTTACTATTATTTCCTATCAATACCCAGCTTTACCAAGCTGTAAGAGCTTCTCTATGCATTTTTGGTGTTTTTAAAATTTAATAAGAAAAATAAAAAGCCTTCCAGGCCTCGATCCCGTGACCTGTCGTATACTTCTTTTAACTGACAGCTATAAGAAAATATAAAGGTTTTATTGTTTAGAACCTATGTTTATCTTACTAATATTGTGGGTTTCAAATGGTTAGGTTTATTGTGTTTTAGTTTATATAATTTTAAAACCCTAGTTCATCTTTTCTTGAAATCGTTTCAGCCTTTAGGCTATATAGATACTGATTGTTTACTTTAAATAAATAGGCCTTTAGGCCGTATTAGATAGTACTTGTATGATTTAAATTAGATATAAATATTATTATAGTTATTATATTAGATATGTTGTTTGGCAGAAAGCATGTATTTTCAGGTTGTAATGATATTGTTAAACAGAGAGATGATGAATCTATGGATTCTTTTCCTATTTCCAAAAAGAAGAGATTAGGTTGTATATGTAAAATATTCATAATTTAATATAAACGAAGATATCTTCTTATTTAACCCTTTGAGTTAACTGTAAGGTATTTAATAGAAAATCTAAGAAATACTAATTACTATTTATCTAAGTACACCATTTAAATATAGGAGATTTATATAGAGAGATATGATATTGTTCTAAATATAGTAACCCTACTAATTTCACTAAGAAACTCTAAGTATACAGTAGCATCGATAACTTTATGGTCAATAGAATATTATCCTACTTTATTTTGCAGTGAATAGATAATAGTTTTGGAAACTTTAACATTCATAGAATTCTACAGATTAAAAATGAACTTAATATTAAAAATAATAAAAACTTAGAACCTGTTAACTATCGAAGGAAACAAACACCCAAAGAAGACTGTTCCTCCCAACCGTATCCTGAAAGAAGTCAAGATCACTTGCTTTAGGACCCTCGAGCATGTTCACTAAACCACCATGACGAATATGCTGTGTAGAATCCTACATCGTACTCTATAACTTAGCAATCTCACTTGCAGACTTAACTCTCAACAATTCACTTTCGCTTTCCCCTCATCGAATTTCTCTTGTGTGCCTAATTTTTCCAGTTTCTAGCAAAACCACAAGGCTCTAATCACTTAGAATAGAATGTAGTGAGCCTCCTGCTCATTCGATGGTATATATAAGCTTTCCTAGGTCTTTGGTTTAGTTTTGCAATTAAATGAGCCACCTACTCAGCTCCTCTTTCCAGGGAACATGACGCAATTTTAGGGATGTTGCCTCTTGCGACAGCTAGAAAGTGAAAGCTATTGCTGCCACTTGTCATTTTGGTCTTCTGCAGTAGATCATTCCTCCTAATGGGTCAATGAACGCTCTTCCGCAATATTCTTTGGATAGGTGTCTCTTCTTTTAATTATTTAAGTAAATAAAATATTCAATTACAGACATCTTTGACCATCCTTGGCCAACAACATAAAACTTTACAATAACTTTTAAAGTAATGTTTTCTCAAAAATAAAATGTTTTTCAGTTCTAGGTGGGTTACAATATTATTTCTATATTTAAGGTAGGAAATTATATGATCATGATGAATTATATTGACATAGTTTTATTTATCCTAAAGGTTTAACGATTTTTCCTTTTCCTAGCAACATTTTTTTGCCTTATTTTGATGGAATTGGGTAAAACTTTTGAAGAGATTTTCAAAATTGTAAAAAAAAAGTGTTTAGGCTTGTATAATCTAGGTGCCTTGCGGTATGGCATGATTTCAATGGTTTCAAAAGTTGGTTCCCTAGGATAATTGAGGGATTGGGATATTTGAGGGCTTTTAGACTTCTCCCATAATAAATTGGTGTGTCTATGATGTATTGGTAGTGTTGTAAATTGCAGGCAACATTTTACATCTAGCTAAACGTTTTGATTGATTATTGGTGGAAGGGATGGCAGTTTACATTGGTAAACCATCATGGCTCCTCAGGAAACTAAGGTTGTATTCTAAGGTTGATTAAATTAGAATATCTGGGCAGGTGTCAGGTTGTATGAATGTTACCTATATTTCTCTTATCCCTAAGATAGATAAGTCGAAGACTTCTAATGATTACGGGCCCATTTCCCTGTGAAACCTTATTTACAATTTCGTTACTAAGATTATCTCTAATAGAATTAAACTTGTTTTGGGAAGGTATATTTCGAAGGAATGGTTTGGATTTCTTCCAAATAGATAAATTTTGGATGTTGTGGGGATTGCATAAGAATGTCTACATTCAGTTAAACAAAATAAATTAAAGGATTTTATTCTAAAAATGGATCTTATCAAGGCATATGGAATAGTAGACTGGACATACTTGATATTTATTCTCATTCATATTGGCCTTCCTCTTGAGGTCGCGAGTTGGATAATGGTGTGTGTTACTTTTTCTAGATTTTTATCCTAGTTAATTCCTTTCCTACTTGCTTCTTCAGTGGTAGTAGAGGGCTCAGACACGGTGTCGCGCTCTCTATCATCCCATTGTCTATTAATAAGGAAAATACACATATTCTTTTTTTTTCACTTACTAATATCATATGTCCCTTGTTGAACAACATAACATGATATCACATAAACGTACAAAGCAAAGAATGATAAAATATCTAGTTAATAAATAGATTATTTAAATCATGCAAAATTAATTAATTCTGGATATAAATGTAAATATTTTCAAAAGTAACATATAACATTAGATTAATAGCTAACTTTACTTTATTAATATTTGTAAGAATTATAAAATTACCCTAAATATATATATATCATATCACAAGAAAAATATATCAATTTCCATAATACTAATTTAGTAATCGATTTTGCATGCAACATGATTATGAGCACCTACCTATATATTGTAGATTGGGAACATAAATATAACCAAAAAAAAACATAAACTTTACAATTAATTTTTTGAATAAAAATATAGAAAGACTAACAAGCCATGACTTTATATAATTTCAAAATAGAAAAAGCTATGCTCTCTATATGAATACAAATAGACAAAAAGGCAATGACTTTATATAATTTCCAAAATAGAAACAGCATGTATCGAATCATATTTTGTCAACCAGTTTGCGTGCATCTTTCAACAAACATTCAAATACTAAGGATCTTATTATTTACTCATTTTCACTATCAAATGTACCATTTGTTTTCGGTAACCAAAACCCAAACCCTTTACTGGTGGTACCTTAATTCCGATGATCTCAAGTGGTATGAAAGTCAGTAATTCGAAGTTACACTAGTTACCAAACGTTGCCATAAATGCAAAGTAAAATTGGATTTCGAATTTATCTAAATGATCGAAATAGTAAAGTTACACAGCAGCTACCATAGAGTAAAATCAAATTTCTGAATTCATTTATATGACAGAAACCACAGTAAAAACATACAAATTCCACATTCTTGAAATCATATTTGAAGAAAAACCCCCATAATAAAATGATATAAGTAACACTAATCAAACCTGGATTGTTCCAGGATCTGAATTAGTTTGAAATTGGAAAATATCTCTAGAATATATTTACATGAAACTTAGGGTTTTATAGGGTGGGATATTGAAAGCATCGTCCTGCATTTGCCGTCGTCATCGCTGTTGTTGAATTGCTCAGGGAAAATCTACAGTGAGCCTTTCTTGAGTTGGATATTCTTCTGCATTTCGTCATGCCCATCGTAACTGTTGAATCGCTCTTAATTCTCACACGAAGGAGATCGTATCAGGTAAAATCTCTTGGGCTTTCCAGGACTGCTGGAGGCCATGCCGATCTTTTCCAGGCATAGACTATACGACACCGCTCACAGTAACAGAACTGTAAACCACCTCCAATGTAAATCACCAGCTTGTCTTCAAGCTATTTACATGAAAATGAAATTGAGATCGCCATCTTAGAAGTAAACTTGGGCATTAAAGCATCGTATTGGTTATTACTGTTGCCAAAACCAGAATATCTCATATCACACTTCAAATGAGTCGTGGATGGGGAACACAGTACCCAATTCTGACTATGAACTCATCCTCAATTTTATTGCAGACCAAGCATAAAAACAAACAAACAAATCACGGTTTTACTTAGGGATAACTGGATTGGTTCACACGGGGAAGCTAAAGTGCTACGATTTTCCAAAACCCAGGAATTATCCTAGCCGATCTAGCTTCCTCTCACACCATTGAATACCACAGTTCAGACAATCGTGGATTTGAAAAAAAAATAGTTTAAATCCATAGATTACAATAATGTGTGGATTAAATTGCCTGCACTATGTTTGCAACTCATCACAGAGGTTAACTGGACACGGGATCAAATTCTACCAGTAGAAGAGAACCGGCTAATTCAAACAAAACACAGGGGTTTTCACTAGCAAGTAACAGAGGTTACAGGTAGAATGCATAGCGATTTCAAAACAAAGGAGAGACATTAATTCCGTGCATAAAGAAAAAGACGATCTACATATTACAGATCGGATTACAAACATAGATATAAATCCAGCCACCATGCAGGGATAAAGACATAAATCTGAATGCAGCCACCCAGGCATATAAACAGAATTTAAATCCAGATCTCATAAAAATACCGGCATAAAATGCATACACAGATCTAAGATATAAATCCATATCTATAGAAAATACAATACAGATCTAAAATATAAATCCATATCTACAATAACATACAAAGGCCAAGTTACAGATCTTCAACAAATGCATTTCAGCAATAGAAATCATAATAACAATTTAACAATCCATAAAAACCTGAGTTTCTTTGTGCCGGCTTATTCTTTCTGAGGTTACCGAACCACGAACTTTGTCAGGTTCCCACGAACGTCAATCAGTTCCCAATCACAAGAGATCCACCGGTTGACCTCCCTACCATTCCAATGGGTACTCTCCTTCCCCAAGGACCCCCGAGCTGAATGGGGTTGCAGGAAGAAGTACCCAAGCACGATCAGAGTGTGTAGAATCACTAAGGGCCTCCCAACCCTATTCACACCTGATGAACCAAACTCTCTACAACCACCATCCACTTCTCTATTCTCTCATCCGTCCAACATTAGGGTAAAAAAGCATCCCATTTCCAAACCCTACCCTTTCATTTATATCGTTCTTTTTGAGATTTATGCATAATGTAAATTATTATTTTTATTTATTCTTATTTTGGATTCATTTTTGTTTTATTTCAACGGATCTTTTGTCATATGCATTTATGTAGTGTCATATGCATTTATCCAATCTTCTAGTTTAGGATTTCTTTACTTAACTATTCCTAAATTTCATTCCTAGATTTTTGCTTTTGATTTGCTATTTTTGTGTGTGCAATGTGTTAATATTTAGAATCTTCTTTTATTTTGTTTATCATGATTTCTTTTTATTTTTATTTTTATTTTTACTTCATAAGGTTGCACTTTCCATTACTTTATTTTCAGGTCATAAGTTTATTGTTTAGTTATTACTTATTTACAACCTTAGAGTTTAATAATTTCTTTTGTTTCTCCAGGTGATATCAAGGCTGCCATGATCGTCTTCATGCCCTTCAAATATCCCACTTTCCATGGTGGGGATTTAGTGCAATGGCTGAGACCACGTTAACTCAGTCCAATCCACACTGTAGAGAGACTCATGGTTACTGAAGAATAAGGCCAACACCTCATTGCGCGCCCCTTAGTTAATCCTCGTGAGTGACCGAGTCCACGGCCTACCCTCACGGCAGCATGCCTCTTGCAGGTAAAATCCTCTCTCGTTTTTCAACCTGCCACATGGAAAATATGTGCTAACCATACCGGTACTTTCTTCCGTACAACCCCATCATCCTTTGTGGATCGATTGGGAACCATGATCATGTGCCTGCACACATGAAAACCGTGTGCATTAATCGTACTACACCATTTAATCAAAATATTATTAAAATAAATTGTATCACTTGATATCCTGTTTGTACTCAAACTGAAATTCATGTGGCATTGACACCACCTTGTGTCATTGCGCAGTTGGGTCCCTGTCACACTAGAAAACTGTCAAAGCATCTACCCATATATTGTAAGAAATGAAGGTTGTTCATATATTTCATTCACACATTTTAAGATCAATCATATCACATTATATAAATCTATCTACCAATGTCCATTCATTCATAAGCAATCATTGTGACACAACAATCAATACATATATAAGTCGTTTTAATTCATCGTATTAAATCGGGCTGTTTGTACTCAAAATGCCCTGAAACCATAACATATTTTAATACTTGAAATAGTCTGCCCAACAAGGCAGTACAATGTTGCATTACAAAATTTCATTTATCTGTGAGTACCCAAATGTATCACATGATCAAACATATATATTTCGAAATTTAATCGGGTCATTTGCGATAAAATGCCCTCAAATAATAATATAGTTGAGTAATAAAAGAGTCTAACAAAATGGGGCACTACATACACCCCCTCTTCAAGAAACTTCGTCCCGAAGTTTTCAAAACAAGTAAGGAAACTGTTGCTGCATTTCAGATGCATCCTCCCAAGTAGCTGAGTTAGAACTGTAGTTATCCCATTGGAATTTCACCTGGTCGACTAATCGACGCCGAAGCTGTCGAGTTCATCGGTCCAGTATACGGATCGGTTCGGCCTTCAAGACCCCATCATCCAATATCTGCAAGTTACTCAAATTTATAACATGAGAAGGATCTGAAATATAATGACGCAAAATAGAAACATGAAAAACATTATGCATACGACTCAATGATGATGGCAATGCAAGACGATAGGCAACCGGTCCCAACTTCTCGAGTATCACAAATGGTCCTACAAATCGCGGTGATAATTTAGCTCCCTTCCCAAATTTAATTGAGCTCTTTTGTGGCCTAACCCGAAGGAATACTTTATCACCTACTTCATAACTCCTATCGATTCTATGTGCATCGGCATAGCTCTTTTGTCTATCCTGTGCTTCCTTGAACCGTGCACGAATAGTTGTCATCTGTTCTGCCAAGCGGACGAAACACCTTGCCAACAAAACCATTAAAGAGTTAATAAATCTCATCTATGCAATGGAGTAAATAGTATGTTACGACCATTAAGATTCATGTTGCGACAAGTATGAATAATAAACTTGATTTTTTTATTTATTTATGGAAATTAATGGTTTGTGACAATTCCCCCCGCATGGGGTTTTCTAAGGTAAATTGTGTCTCTCTTAAATTGTTGCTTGCAATGTTTATTTCTCTCGTATTTTTTACGATTATGCTCTTTTATAAACCTAACATGTTTCTTATGATACACTTGATAGATTCAATATAACCCTAAATATGTTTATCAAGATGAATTATTTTCTACCATAAAGGGGTTAGTTGAATAACACTTAAAGGATATATGGGTTAGCACGTTAGGTATTAGTAGGTGCATAACTATATTTGACCATAGTCTTCCATGTTGCCAAGTACAATCAATTATAGTAGTTGGGGAGTTAATGACCTAGTAGTTAAATGAACATTAATGTGTTGCTCGATGTGGTTAGGTGGTTAGGGGGCTTGTGAGTTAGTAGATAATGGTGAGGGGGTGTTTTGGTTAGTGGGTGAATGGTAAGTTAATGGTTTAAGGGATAATGTGTTAGGTGTTTAGGGGTTTCTGGTAATAACTTAGTGGTTCACATTTAACTTAGATTTAAGAGATTAGTGTATTAAAATAGCCAAAAATAATATGTGACTAAGAAATAATTGAAAATAAGATAATAATAATAAGTTAATTTATTTTGTGACGTTACAACCAAAGCTTAAAATATTTATTGAAAACACCTAATTATATATATTTCTTAAAATTTGATTAATATTATATTATGATAATATTTATTAGAATTTAAAGTTTTGATAAAATCTCTTTTCATATCATTTATTGTATAAAGTCTTTAATTTTTCATTAAAAATTCTCGATCCTCATTTCATTAAAAATTCATAAAAGCAATTCTCTATCATCATTTTTTCAAGTTCTTAATGTTTCATAAAAAGTTTTAACAATGTAGGAATGATTTTGACAACATGACACTTTACAAAATTACAATGAATTAAATCCTAAATATCACACTTTACAAAATTACAATTAATTATATTTTAAATATTTATTGAAGTGAAAAATCATAACGAACAATATTAAAAAATATAAGAAACATTTAGAATAATAAGACTTTAAAAAAATGGAAATCAATAGACATTGATTTATTTTATCGTTATTTTTATATTCTTATAAATATATAGTTATTATTATGTAAATTTTTTATAAACTTAAATACTTTTAATTAAAAATGTAACTATTTTATTAATAAAATAAAATAGTAAAGAATGAAAATTATATAAAAAAATTATATAATTTACAAATTTTATATAAATTAATATAATTAGAATAATATAAATATTTTATTACTTCTTTTTATTAAATAAGGTAGTAAGTAAAAAAATATTAAATTAAATACATTATTGTAATCTTTCAATTTATCTATTATTTTACTTAAATTTTTAACACACTTCTTTTATTACATAATGTTTAAAAATATCATGTTATTGTTAAATGATGTTATAAATATTTTTAAGACATTATTAAGATATTAGAAAGACATTATTACTTTAATATAATAATAATGTCTTTCTAATATGTTTGGAAAGCGAAGATATTGTTGATTTAAAATCGGTTATTTTTTTTCAGAATTTTTTTTGTATAAACGCAAATATTGCAGCTCGTTGATATCTTTTGACAAAATATCCAGATTTGTATTCGGCTTGCTTAGTTGGATGCATAATGCTCATGCCATTTCTAGAAACAGGTTATGATAGTAATTCTGAGTCATATTGATCGTGTTATGGTCATTTCAGTTTTTTGGCTCAAAACCCTTGATCTACATTGAAATAAAATAAAAATTGGTAAGATCTTTTCAGTTTGTCTATCTTTTGCATTACAGTTTGTATTTTTTGTCAAGATTTCTATAATTGGGTGAAAACGCGAAGTTGGGTAACACTTCCATGAGAATTGGGTGCCCAAACAACATAGTAGACGTTATTCGGCCGAATACCTATATTTATTAGGCTGAATAATGAAGTTATTCGGCCGAATAATTATAGTTATTCGGCCAAATAACGAATCCTTTATTCGGCCGAATAACCTTTAATGGTGAACCGTTTAATTTGACGGAACGCATAGCCGGCCGGTAATTTTTACGGAACTCTGTCCATCTAGATAGAGTTCATCAACTCTGTCCAAATAGACAAAAAACGGATTATACTTAGCAAAATGTAGTTCATGTAGAGTTCATCAACTCTTTCCCTCATAACTTTACTTAGCAAAACGTATTTTAGTAGGTTTTATATAAATCATAAAAAAAACATTATTATACATAAAACATCAAATTTTCTGATTACCGATATGTTTGATCTTATGTATTTTTAATCTAAATCATAAAAGAAACATATAACTTGTATAATTCTTATTAGTTATAGTTTATGCTTACTATTATATTAAGATATTGTGCATTTTTTTAAATTTTAATCTAAGTTCATAGGTATTATAAGGAAGATATTCATATTAACTCTGTCCATGGACAGAGTTGATGAACTCTGTCCATGTGGACAGAGTTGATGAACTCTGTCCATATAGGGTTCATCAACTTTGTCCATGCAGAGTTTATCAACTCTGACTCTGATCAGTTTACTTAGCATAAGGGATATTTTTATGACTTTATGGAATAACAAAAATATTTGTAATTGACATAAAGAAATGTAGCTTTAATTTCATATTTGATGATATTGGTTCCATTAATTTTAAAAATCTAAAATACATCAAAAACACAGAGATTGCTACATTGATTTCTCATGCATCCAACAATAGTGTAGCTATTTTCATTTTAAGAACTATTAGATAATATTAGGGACATCTAGGTCTTTATTAAAAAAGTAGTTTTAAAAATCTAAAACACATCAAAAACACAGAGATTGCTACATTAATTTCTCATACATCGAACAATAGTGTAGCTATTTTCATTTTAAGAACTATTAGATGATATGAGGGACATATAGGTAATAAAAACTTAGTTTTTATAGTAGCTAGTTCTCTGAAGTTGAGGCATTAACATGCAGAATTTGAATATGTTATGAGTTGATATATTAGATAATATTAAGGACATATAGGTCTTTATTAAAAACTTAATTTTTAGTGGCTAGGTCTTTGAAGATGAGGAATTAACATGTAGAATTTGAATATCATATGAGTTGATTTGTGTAATCTTGTAGATATCATATCAAATGGAAATAGATAATAGATTAGCTATAATCATTTAAATAACTATTAGATAATATTAGAGATATCTAGGTCCTTATTGAAATATTAGTTTTAATGGTAGCTAGGTCTTTGAAGTTGATTAATTAACATGTAGAAATTGATATTTGTGTAAACTTGTAGATATCATATCCAATGGAAAGAGAGCAGCCTTTGAGACAGAAGCATAGGAGGTCATCACATTCTTCAGGAATTGGTGTCCGAAATGAAAATCGAAGATTATCGACTTCACCTTGGGATTCAAGCCTATTGTATAGTTCACATTCATTTGATCGTCAACGTGGCGATAGTGGTAGAGATGATTCTCCCTTATCATCTATGGCCGCAGTGTTATTGATATAAAGAAGGGTCATTTATTTTTATTTGTAGATATGGGTCGTAGAGTATTTGGAGTTATAGATATGATTGATCAAATCTATAACTCTAATTACTCCATGGCTGATATCTACACATCTACACATAAAATTTAGAGGAAGCAGAAATAGTAATGTTTTTACTTGTTTCTTCTTCAAGGTATGTACTATTATCAAAATCGTTCTCTGATATATAAGTTTAAATAGTTTAAATCATTTTTGACATTTGTAAATTGCTTTTATATATGTTGAAGCTTAGGTCTCTTCAATCTTTCGAGGCAAAGGGAAGACTCCATTGGAGGATAGTGGTGGAATTGTAAGTTTAATATTTTATTTTTTTGAATTTAATTTAAAATAGTTTAAATAGTTTGTAAAATTTATAAACTGTTTTTATACATGTTGCAGTTTGGGTCTCCTCCACCTTTTAGAGGCAAAGGGAAGACTCCACTGAATGATAGAGAATTTGAGGTAATTTTGCTAATAATTGTATTGTTCTTCTATATATTAGCTCAATATTTTAATTTTTTGATTTTAGTTTAAAATTGTTTAAATAATTTATGATATTCATAATGTGTTTTTATACATGTTGCAGATTGTTATGAGTCGAAGGGAAGACCCTAGTGGATGATAGTGGTGAACTTATTTGATTCAGATATCGAAGAGCTTAATTTTGGATTATGCACATGTTCATGATTGGTTTTTTAGATTATATACATGTACATTGAAGGGTGATTCCATGAAGATGGGTAACACTTTTTGGCCAAATTTGGCGATGAAAACCTGATTTTTTACTCATGTGCTAGATAGAAGCCCTCAAAACGCATATATGCCATGTGAATTTTGACTTGCAGTAAAAAAACAAATTGTAGAATATTATGTTGGCTTCATAGTGATATTTTTTTTTAAATATTCCGATGTCATTTAATGTGTGAATTTTTGCATTTAATGAACTGTGTGACCTTAAAAATTTGAAGAAGATAATAAGTGGCTCGTGTCCATGTAGAGTAATTCAATCTTGCATTAATAATTTAAAAAAAAATATATATGACCATGATCTA
>LPNX010836494.1:4679-17859 GCA_001517045.1 Pseudotsuga menziesii | reverse complement strand
TTTTTTAAGCCCTCGACCGAGGTATGAACCTCGACCGAGGTATTTAAATACCTCGACCGAGGTTTTGTAAAGCCCGCAATACCTCGGTCGAGGTATTTAAATACCTTGACCGAGGTATTTAGATACCTCGGTCGAGAGCTTAACAAGCCCTCGGTCGAGATATTAAGACCTCGGTCGAGGGCTTAACAAGCCCTCGACCGAGGTGCGTTTTTCTGTTTTTGCCGAAATTCACTTGCCAAAAAGTGTTACCCAGGTCCGTGGATTCACCCTGAACTCACATGTTCATGACTGTTTTTTTTATTATATACATGTACATTGAACTCACATGTTCATGATTGTTTTTTTGGATTATATACATACATATATTGATCTTAGATATTGTTTTTTGGATTATATACATGTATATGTAAATGTTAGGAAGTTTTGATAGGCGCAATCCAATTTGTTAAGAATGAATATATGAAGAATGCTAATGTTAAGTACAAATAAGGGGAATGTTAACGTTAAGAATGAACATGGAGAATGTTAGGAAGTTTGATAGGTGCAAATATATAAATGTTGAGAATTTTAGGAATGTTAGGAATGTTAAGAAGTTTTGATAGGTGCAATCTAATGTTAAGAATAAATGTGGGGAATGTTAGGAATCAATGTGGAGAATGTTAGAAATGAATGTTAGGAAATGTTGGTAATGTTAGGAAGTTTTGACAGGTGCAAATATATGAATGTTGAGAATTTTAGGAATGTTATGAATGAATGTTAGGAAAGGAACTAGGAAGTTTTGATAGGTGCAAATATACATGAATGTTAGGAATGAATGTTAGGAAAGGAACTAGAAAGTTTTGATAGGTGCAAATATATGAATGTTAGGAATGAATGATAAGAATGAATGTTAGGAAATGTTAGGAAGTTTAGATAGGTGCAAATATATGAATGTATGTATTAGTAAATTTATGTATGTTTGTATATGTAACATATTTTTAGTGTTGAAAAGTTCATAATTTTAGGAATGTTAGGAAATTTTGATAGATGCAATCGAATGTTAGGAATTAGTGTGGGGAATGTCAGGAATCAATGTGGGGAATGTTAGAAATGAATGTTAGGAAATGTTAGTAATGTTAGGAAGTTTTGATAGGCGTAAATTTATGAATGTATGAGTGAATGTTAGGAATGATAGGAATATTTTTTGTTACTAAAGTAAAATTAGCAACTTGATTCTAAATTCTAATAAATTATAGTTCAATCCATAAATTTTCTAAGGTAACATTAGCAACTTGATTTTGAATTCTAATATTTTTTTATTACTAAGGTAATATTAGCAACTTGAATCTGAATTTTAATAAATTAAAGTTCAATGACTTCTAAGGTAACATTAAAATGACTTCTAATAAGGTAACATACTAAATAACTAAGTACACAATTATTCTGAATTCTAAAACATCAATCCATGTTTGAGCATGATAGTCAATCTTAACATAAAACAAGAAATGATATAGTTAAAAACATAAAACAAGAAATGATATAGTTAAAAACATCGCAATGGAATGTTGTCCTCAATTATCTGTTCATGGTCATATTTGGACAGTTTCCATTTTTTTTTCGATGGAACTTGTACCAATTTTATTCGAGATGCACATACTAAATAACTATACTAACAACATATAACATTAGGTTTATAATCCTAAAAGTAGACATAATTTTCAGTCATATGGGTCTGCTGCAAAAAATAGTCTTTTAAAATGATGCAGCCCATCTCGTATGTAAATCCGTTGTCATTGCAGTCTTCGAATAACTTCATTTTTCCTTTAGTGCATCGCATTAAATAATATTTTATATTTTTGTTGTTGTCTAAAGGTGCAATCACAGCGAAAACATCTCCTGTGCAGATTACAATTGGCGTTGGAGTTTTTAAGTGAATTAAATTGACTATATAAACATAAGGTGATGGACAACATTGAACAATCAACAACATCATTACCTTCTCTAACAAGATCTAAAATTCTATCGCCATTAGATGATATTTTTATTTCTTCTGATTCTAATTCTTCTATGCTTGCTAGTGGCATTTTTCCTTTTGGATTAATCTCTGTGTGTTTACAATGTTTTACGTAGTTGTTCGTTATGTTTTCACAAACTTTTGTAGATTCAACATTTTCAATGAAAATATGACAAAAACATGATTGCTTTCTACTGTCAAATGCAAACACGTTTTGGAAGGATTTTGTTTGAATAGAGTGAAGTTCTCTAGTCCCATGTATGGTGCTTGCCTTGTATGGTATTGATCTATATATATCTTGGACCCCAACAAGCCAAAAAAAACTACACAATAAATGATAAATCACAAATGGCAACTTTTAATGTTAGTGTACAAATACTTCAATGTAAGTACATACAATTTTTAAAATTGACAATTAATATAAATTAAAAAAAATAATGTACATACATGCGCACATCTTTTGATTGTTGACTACAATCATGGCTTAAATTTGATTTACACCATTGGACAACCTCTGCAGTTGAATGGAATCGTCTAGAAGAATGGTTCATTTTCCATCTTTGAAGTGCTCTTTTTACGCATGCTCCTACACCATCATGTTCACCTTTTCCATGTCCAGTTTCAAAGAAATTCCAGCGATGTTTAATGTTCATTGGTTTATGAAGTCGACATAACCAAAAAAACGATCGTGAAGATTTAAATTGTCCCGCACATCCATCCGACCATATCCAATGTTCTATGAATTTAACTTTATGACTTTTTAGTGAATTATAGAAATTTTTTTCAATACAATGTTGAACAAAATGTGTATCATGAGTACGATCATCGCTGATATAAAAGTGATATTCTTTAATCACATCTTGATTGTCACACGTGCTTTCAATGCCATCAACATCTTGTTGAGAATGTCTATATAGAACATGGACAAATATCGAAACTTGGTCAGAATGATAGTATTCACTTTGAATCCCTTTTTGTGGAGCAAATGTGTAGTTTTCTGCAAAATCAACCACAGACAAAATTGTTCCAACTGGAAAAATTTCATGGGAATGTTTGAATTGAAGGTCTTGCCATCGTGCTCTATATGAATGCTTGGTGTATTTATAAATTTTACTTTCAAATTTCTTGAGAAAATGTGTCACACATATTTTATCTTCTGGCAATTCAATTCTTTTGGAATGTGCATCACTAGAACTTGTAGAATAATTGTTGTATTCATATCTTCTCCAATCAACGGTTACATTTGAAAGCGACTGATCATTATCGATAGGGTATTTATTGTGGAATAAAACAATATTTCCACAACCATGACAATGTTTTCCATTGACACATTTCTTATTATAAAATACTTCATCGTGATTTCTCTCACATAGAGTTTGAGATATGAATTCACGTACTGTGGGCGGAGGTGGTGAATTTGTCCAAAACATTTTACCAAATTCAAGAAACGTGTCATAATATAATTGAAATTGCACATGATAATGACAACAACATGTGTCACGTATAGTAATAGGTCTAACATACCATGGTTTTTGTTGCACAAATGCAGTGATCAACATATTAATTCCACGATGATCCTCCTTGAATTTATTGAACAATTGTACTTGTGTCATTTCCATTGTATGTTTTGGACGACTTTCGTATACACTTCATGATACTCTTTATCGTATCACATCCTTTGAATTTGGTGAAACTCGAGCATGTTCCAACCAATATTTCTATACAATATCTTTAACACCTTCTCCCATTCTATCTTTGTAAGGTTGTCTACAAATAATTTCCCAGCAAGCAAGTTCATCATTTTCATCTATTTGCATTCTGAATTTGCTATGTTTGTATAATGTCTTTCTTGAGGTTCCAATTGCTTGTGCTAATTGTGTTGTCAAACGTTTTTGTCTAGTACTAGCTGAAACAATTACTATCTGAATTGCTCTACGTGCATTGGTATCTTTCTTTCTGGATTTTCCAAATTTTTTTATTGCATCACCTATATTTTCTATCACATTATGTTTCAGTTTTGACTCTTTTGTCTCCTTGTGAATACCCAATAATAACGTAACACCTTCTAACTTCTTGGACACCAATAAACATCTCAAAATTTATGCTTGTCCTGCTATTGAACAATCCTTGAGAATATCATCATAAATTTTTGTAGCACGATATCGTGCAACATGTATGGGTAATTTTTCTCCATATTTGTCGCAATCAATGTCTTCTAACATTTCATCATCAATGGTGAAAGTACCTATACATCAAGTTAAATTTAATTTAACATATGTCCAAAAATACAATTCATTATAAAAAACGAATTTCAAAAATACATGATATATACATACCAGATCCAATTTATGGATCTTGGTTTTGATCTTCAATATTGACTTTATCAACATTAACATGTAAATCACTATTTACATCTTCAACAATGGTCTTTTCAACTTCCATTTGTTGTTCTTGCACCCTATTTTCAATTTCCATTTCATCAACAGTGTCATGTAAATCTATTCTTATATCTTCAATTCTTTTTTCTGTTTCTGCAACCCTTGCTCTTTTGGCTTTATTTCTGAGTTTTTGTTTTTCCCTATTAGCATTGTCATCACGTTTACGATCACTTTTTTTTTTACGGTTTCTTTTATTGCCCACCATTGCTTAATCTCCTTTTGAAAAACCTTCTTTGAAAAAACAACTTATATAAATATTTTGAAAAAAAAACTCATTTGCAAAAAAAACTCTTTGGAAAAAACCCATTGCAAAGAACCTACTTTGCAAAAATACATTGGAAAAAAAACTTTTTGAAAAAACCCCTTGCAAAGAGATAACTCCTTTGCAAAAATACCTTGAAAAAAAAAACCCATTGCAAAGAAATAACCTACTTTGCAAAAATATCTTGGAAAAAAAATCTATGAAAAAAATTCTTACAAAGAAATAACTTCTTTTCAAAATTACTTTAGAACACAAAATCTTTCACAAAAGTGCCTTGGGAAATTTTTTTTGAATGTACCCCTTGAAAATAAATAAGAAGAAAAATACCTTGTAAAAAAATCATTTGGCAAAAGAAATCTCCTCTGAAAACCCCTTCAAAAATATTTTTACTTATATGAAATGAAGAGGTGAGAAAATAATGAGGCTCTTTCATTTTACTTATACGAAATGAAGAGGTGCGAAAATAATGAGGCTCTTTCGTTTTACTTATACGATTTTTTTTTCGGTCGACGATTTTTTTTTGCGCTTAGTTTTTCAGCCGAACAACCTTGCTTGTAACATTTCCGTAACATAAAAACATTGTTTAGCCGAATAACCTCTGAGACCTAAAACCTGCATAGTTTTTAGGTTTCTGCATTTTCAGAAGGTAAACTGGATGCCTTACACTACAAATCGACTACCGGACTTGATACCTTTAGTTTTGTCATTAAATCTACTTTCCGTAGGTATAGATTTTGTTGTGTATAGATGAGATCTGATATTTTTATTTTTTTTGTTTCTTAACATGTGTCAAGTTTAGTTTCATCTCTTTCAAAATGCAGTGAAATGAAAAATATATAACTTTAAAAATACACCACCAAAAAAATTGAAACAAATATGGTGCGGTTAATTGGAGTGTCTACTTCAAAACAATATTCGTAGATTTTTAAGTTTTATAATCAATTGAGATAAAAGTGGTGCAACCAAAAACATGTTTAAAATCGACAAGGTTTTCCCATTGATCGAATTCAAAAAAATATTATAATTAGTATATAGATCCATTGGTTACAAACTTATAGTTGAATCGCAATAGTATATTGTGTGTAGATTGTCGTAGCATATTTTTTTTTTGCAAAACACAAGTTTAACAATGATTTTACGGGCACAACCAAACATGACTATTTTTTAGTCCTTTCATTTCATGAGGACACACTGTCAAACATTTGCCAAAACAACATATGAAATCTCAATAAAAAAATTGAAAAAATTATGAATAGAAAGCTAACATAATTCTCTAAAATTTTTGTTTTTATTTAAAAGTGAAATTCTAAACAAAAATATCACTTTCATTCGCCCAAAGTTGAAAAACATGAAAAAATCAAATTTATTTTCTCATGAGACCCCCGAAAATAGACACCCATCTTCATGGATTCACCCCCATCCCGAAGAAAAGGGACCAAAAGTCAGAAATATAACCAAACCAACAACATCTGAGTTCAATAATATCACCTAAAGATCTGTCACCATCGAAAGCTAAAAAGTAACTCAAATACAAAAAACACAATCAGAAGAATATAGACCAAGATCAAACTAAGAAATCACCCCAACAAAAGCATTAGAAACAAAGTACTAGATGCAACTCAAAGAACCCTCCACAATAGTGCCATCCATAGTGATCTCCTTTCAGAATATCAATCCCGACTCCTGAAATAAATCCATCTTAGATAAATCGTCAGCATGTGAATTAAACTCTTGATAGATGTGGTGACATACCAGATGAGGAGCCGAATCCAGCAAATGCTTGACTTTGCCAAGCCAGTGAGACAGTACCAAGGACTGAAGATTATTGCTCCGCATAGCCCAATCAATGATAAACTTAGAATCACCCAGATTTGCTGTAAAACAATACCCTAGGCCTTTGCAAAGAATAATAAGCCCCAGAGGTCCAAGAGTTCAGCCCGGGTATTCGAGCCCTTTCTCGCATACATCCTTAAGCTGTAAGAATGATTACTGGCCAACTGAATTACCATACCCGCACCACACTTCCCCTGTTGTTCAGCACCATCAAAAAATGCAACAATCTCAACCGGAGGCAAGCTAGGGAAACCACAGATACGCGAGTGAGGCTTAGGTCTAGGATCAAATCCAAAACCAAGACAATCCGAGGTTTTAGAAACAGTGCGGCCATAATTCAAAGGTGACCCTTGAAACAAGTGGCCAATCCTCAAGCCCCAAAAATGCCAAATACATAACAAAACACATTCCAACGGTACATTAACATGTTTCTCAACACTCATTTTCATCTTTTTCATATCAACATGTATATTCATAAATAGTACTCAAACACACTTCTCCTTTTCATTTTTTTAAACCTATGTTTTTGTTAAATTATTTTGCACTTATGAATATTTTTAAATCTTTTGAGACTCACTAGCCCATGTTTCTTTTTCTAGTGAAGAGACCAAAGCAATGATATTTCAATTTTTTTTAAATTTTAATTCTAACATTAATAACATAAAATTATTCTTTTTAAAATCAAATTATACACTTTATATTAGATAATTGTATTTTATTTAAAATTTAAAATTATAATATTTTTTAAATCTAGTTTAATATTAATATAAGAATTTGATTTTGATAATTTTAAATTTTGATAACTAAAATAATAGTAATAACATTTTTAAATTATATTTTTATAAAATAAATTCAAAATTTTAAAAATATCTAAATTAAATTATAAAAAAATCATTACGAAACAAATTTAAAAATCAATTAAAATAAACATAACAGTTTTAAAAGCCATAGTAAGACGACCGAAAAAAATTAAAAAAAAGTAATTGTATAGGTCATGAGATTCTATTAAGTTAGGCTTTTGCATTTTATTAAGTGTATTAAACATTGTGTCTAATTTTGAAAAGGACGCAGACTGGTCATTGGCTGACCAACCCAACCCATGTACTGTTCACCTGCTGTAGCAAAGCAAAAAAGTTACCTTTAATTTCAAACTTATACATAAAGCTTAAACTTATCCATGAAGAAACAAAATAAACCTCAAAATAAAAATAAAAATACTCAGAAAATAAAGTTAATAAATCAAAATAAAATAATTTATATAAATTCAAAATGAGCCACAATCATCTACATAATGTCTTTAACATAGGCACTTGGACACATTTTTGGGAACTTTCAGTTTATGGAATTCTATTAGGGAAAGTGTACTTGGAAAGACTCCTTACAGTTTTAATTAGTCATCTGTGGTTTGTATTGATGACACACTCTTGTGGTTGTAACTGATTCAGGTATATGTGCTTAGATGTTCCCAGAAGTGCCTCCTTAAATCAGCGATCAGGTTTTATTCTCATATTATTGAACTGGGTTTCCGGCTTAAATTAGGCTTTTGCATTTTATTAAGTGTATGAGACATTATGTCTAATTTTGAAAAGGACGCAGACTGTTCATTGGCTGACCAACCCAACCCATGTACTGTTCACCTGCTGTAGCAAAACAGTTACCTTTAATTTTAATAAATAAAAAAGAACCAAAAAATAATAAGTTCTTAAAACAAAGTCTTTTCAAACTTATACATAAAGCTTAAACTTATCCATGAAGAAACAAAATAAACCTCAAAATAAAAATAAAAATACTCAGAAAACTTGAACATGAAGTTAATAAATCAAAATAAAATAATTTATATAAATTCAAAATGAGCCACAATCATCTACATGAGATCCATTGTCTTTCTCCCAATTTCCGAACACAGGTAATACATCTTTAAAAAAACGTGTGATTTAGATGGCATTTCTACGAAGTTGCCAGACTCGAATTGTAAGATTGAATCCGGAAACTTGCCTCGCAAGTCACGCTAAGCTTTGCCTTTTTCAACAAAGGAGGGAAAACTTCATATTAAAATATAAAAAAGAGGGAAAATATAAAATACTATTAACAACAACTTCAAACTAAAAAGGGGGAAAACTTTAAATCAAAATCACCATGAAGTCCAGCACAAAAAAATACATATCAAATAAATATATAACTAGATATATATAACCGTTTAAGATGTGATTATACCATAAAACAAATCCTAAAAAAGTGCAATGAATGGAAGATTGGGAGAATACCCTTCTCATACAAAAGCTAAGGTCAAATAACTAAATGTTGAAGGTTCTTAGACTAATCACCAAGTTCGTAGATTAACCACCACTTTCCTAGATTAACCACCATGCTTCAAATTGATAAAGAGAGTCCCAAGGAAAAGATCTTCTAGGGAGATGAAAAACAGAGAAAGGGCGACCATTTGTCTAGCGAACCGCAAGATGAAAGTTGATTTCTTACTCTTAAGCATTTTACTCAAAGTTTTGGGATGTTTTATAACAGGTGTATATGTAATCTTTGAGTGCCCAATGTGTCATTGAATGAGATCTTTGTATTTCATTAATAAAAAAACATAAATTCTGCAACTTTTACTCTCTTCTTTATATAATTTAGTAATTCATTTTTTGTACCATCTTTTACTCAACGAACAACCAACTAGTATGCACTCAATCACATAGGAGTTAGCTACATCTATTCATGATATGGAATATTCACACAATTTTTGTTTTCAAAAGATCATCGATGTAGGGTGAGTGTACAAAGTTGAGGAACCTTTAGATGCAATGGTAGATTGAAGCTAATGATTCAATATCCATAAAACAGAAATCATCGCAAGCAATGTCGATCCTGCCAAGTCCAGTCCCAGGCCTTCCAACATGCTTGCCAATTAGGATAGTTAAGTAAAACGAGTGCACGCTATGTTTCTCTAAAACGGGCATGTGTTATAGTGTCCAAAAATGCTCATGCGTTATGTAAAATATGATTTATGCTTAAAACAGGATGTGCCCATCATTTTCTCCCCAACAACATACATCAATTTCTTTGGGTTGTCCAAAACAAGCAAGGGTGAATGTGATTTGGGTGATAAAGGAAAACAAACTCCACCTTGGGGATCAATCTCTTCATTGTGAGGTATTTACACCAAATCTCGTCCTTCTAGTTTCCCTATTTTCAATAATTTCTATGCTCTAATATGAATAGAAACCAAACATTTTTTTAATTTCTATGCCCATAAATAAATTCACATGCCCAATGAAAACAAGAACCCCAATTTACTCATAAAAACCAAATCAATTTCACTATTTGCATATATATATATATATATATATATATATATAGGCATCCTTGTGAATCCAAACCAAAATTCACATATATGCAAAGTTTCTCAAGTATATTGCAAGGTTGCATACAACTAAAAACAAATTCAAGTAGAATTCATATCTTCCCTAAAATACATAAACAAACATGATAAACCCCTTGCCACTACCTGAAATATCGAAATTGGTCATCCAAGAACATTAATTAACACCTTATAGTTTTGATGAAACTTCCTAATCAAAGTGTTAAAATAAGGTATAGAAGCTTCTCATGTTTAACAAATATTTTCCCTTGACTGAAGGGTACATTTGGTTAAGGTCAAGACAATAGAGTTCAACAATAGGCTCTACCAACATCAAGATATATACGGAGGTTGATGTGTTTGATTACATGCCAATCACTATGATAGAATCTAGTGGAAACCTTGCAACCCTAAAATCCACTATACACAAATATGCAAAGTCTATCATGGGTATATAGAAAGAGTGAATACAACTAAAATAACATCAAGTGTAATCCATACATGCCACAAATTACATATAAACAAAGATGCAAAATGCCCTATGGAGTCCAAAAAAAAATCACGCTACAACAAATAATTACATATCTATCAAAATCTAAATTGTGATATGTTATGCTAGACATTGAGGATATCCAACCATCATGTTTAATCTTTATTCTAGAAAATTCATTGGATTAAGGTGTGGATTTCATCAACAAATTTAATAAATAAATTATTTGACTAAGTTTAATAATGATTAAGATTTTTTTTCAAGTTTTATAAAAAAAAACATATATAAAATAGTGTTAAAATATATTAATAAAATTTATTAAAATAAACATTATTTTTAATTTATTTGAAAAGAATTTTATAGAACAACTTCAAAATTTTAAAAATACAAATAAATTGAAATAAAAATCAACTAAAATGAACATAATAGGTTTAAAAGCCTCACTAAGATGTATCAAGTTGTGAGAAAGAATAATAATAATAATCCCTTGACGTCGCTTTCTTCAACCTACAATAATAACTCGAGTCCTTGCTCGCCAAGCCAGGGTACTCAATAAGTCTTAAAAACGTGGTCTTTTTACACTTATTCACAAACGAGAAAATATACCTAGTCAAAACGAGTCACAACCATCTACATGACAATGGTTGTTTTTTCTTAAAAACAGGTAATAAATAGTGAAAAATGTGAGTTTTCCATGGAATTTCTATGAAGTTGCGCAAAACATTTGAGTTGACTGGAATTGCAAGATTGAATCCGGAAACTTGCCTCCTAAGTCACGCAAAGCTTTGCCTTTTTCGAAATATATAAATATGATAGGTGCCATTCTGTATAATCATATGCAACTCTTTCAAATCTGCTGTACTGCAGAGGGGGCGTTTAGTAGCTTGTTATTATTAATAATCTTGAAGATGGAGGGTGCATTCAAATTGATTGCAGCTTGTTTTAAAGGGAATTCTTCTTCTGCTGCTGCTGTTGTGCCACAGGAAGAATCGTGTAACGGGATCAATAATGATAAGAAGAAAGAGAAGCTGGGAGCAAAGACCCAGAAAGCTCCAATACCCACTTCTTACTTCCCTCTCGGTTCCAACTTCTCTCGCTTATAGTGAATGCCTCAACTATCAAGTTAATTCCTCAACTATCTATTTGGAGAGTGGATCATACGCTCTGGGGGACAATCGCAGCAATACTACCATTCTGGTCATTCTTTGTTCTTCCAAGATCTGCTATTCTCCGTCCTTCCAATCTCTGCCATCTTGGCGAAAGTTTTCCAGTTTCTCTCCCAATTCTGTAATCTATAATTTCAATAGTCAATGTTGATGATGGTTAAGGTGCAAGCAATTTAAGGATGTTGTTTGTTTATAACATATTTTTTGTTTGTTTATATTAGATTTTAATTGTAGTGGCACAGGATGTTGAGTTCCATATAATTTTTATTCTCTGCAACTAACTATTGCAAGATGGTGCTAATAAAGAAATGTTGCATTATATTTTTGTAACACAGTGAATTCTGTCCTCCACTCGGTAATAACTTTATATGATTTGAATATTGAGTTGGATCCTTTTTAGTTATTCAACGAAAAAATTCCTGTCGTGGGAATAGCCATAGACTCCTCTAAAAGCATAAACTTCATCCCTAATGTGTCACACTTTGTACTTAACAAAAAACTGAAAATTAGTAACACTCTATTTTGGAGCTTTCGAAATATAATTTACAAATTACTTACCAACCGCTATTCAGTGGAATTTGAAAGATAGTTTCGAAGTATTATTAAAAATAAGATACTTAAAATGTGAATGCCAATTGACTCAACTATTTCTTTATCTGTGTGGGGAGGGAGATTCATCTGTGATTGTAAATTGGACAAATTCTAAAGCAGCCCTTTCTGCTTTGAACTTGGATTATTGGTGTGACAAAATCATAGAAATCAAACATGCTGTTTTTCCCTTGACTTTAAGCATGTCGACAGGGAGCACAATATGAATGCAGATCGCTTATCCAAGGAAGCACTTTCTATGAAGGTTGGCCTTCTCTCCTTCTCGAAGGAGAAATCATTGATGAAGGCATGATTCAGCTCTTTTAAGAGCTTTTACTGTTTTAAGTGGCATACTCATTTTTGTTTCTTATAAGTATGGACTCACATAGCCTCTTTATATCTGTTTTTGTTGGGGATATATTCTCTTTGTTTGATCCCCTTGCGGCATGAGATTTCCTCTCATCCTACTACCTCCTTGGATAAGTTGGCTGGGATCTTTATGTTCTCCCCGTGGTATTGCTTGTTTAGTCAACTTTGGGAATCTAGTATTGCTCCTCTCCTTGGGAAAGGTTATGTTTTCTCTCCTCATGATTGGAAGTGACTTATATGTTATGATAATGTTCAAGTTACCTTTGATAGTTAATGAATATCAAGAAAAAACTATTTTTCTTTAAAAAAAATGAAACTAGAGATGGCTATATAACAAAATGACTACTCCATACTCCATATGATGAATACACCCACACACCTATTGTACGATTTAATTCATAATGCACCTGTTGTTTCTATATTACTTTGTTGTTGGGTGAGTGAAGGATGCTACCAGAAGTAAATTCAATGCAATACTCTGCTATGGATAGAAAAATTATAGTGAAGGGTATAGCTACAAGTCATAGATGCATTGACCTGTAAAACAATCAAAGATATTTTTAATTTCTGGGGAGAATACCCTTTTTGAGGAAAAACTCCACACTCCAACATTAAGAATATGCTTTATTTATTACTGGAAGATCAGGGGAATAGAGAGATGCCATTCAATGGCACGTTGAGCA
>LPNX010836493.1:69813-86402 GCA_001517045.1 Pseudotsuga menziesii | reverse complement strand
GCTTCTCTGTCCTAAACTTGGATGTGTCTCGAAGTTCACAAACCCGGATTGATTTTAAATTCAAGTTCTGATTAACACTGATAGATCAGAGCCCAACAAACATTACAAAGATATCAACAATCATCAGTGTATTAACATTGCAAACATCTCAACAATAATCTCAACAATCAATAGTGTGACAACACTGTAAACACCTCATCAAGTATCTCATCAATCATCAGTATAATCAATACTGAAACTATCACTAGTATAACAATACTGAAGCATACATCTCAATCAATCATCAGTATAACAATATTGAAGCATACATCTCAATTAATCATCAATATAACAATACTAAATCAACCATCTCAAAAATTAGCATACCAATGCTGAACCAATCATCTCAATAGTCATCAGTATAACAATACTGATCTAAACATCTCAACAGTCATCAGTATAACACTACTGAAAGAAAACATCTCATCAATCAATAATATAGCAATACTGTAACAACCATCCTGCCCTCTAACTATCTCATAGAAACATTGTCACGTCCCCATCCCTCCGACCGAGCAGAGAGGACGCGACCATGGCCTTAACCATCCGGGCTAAGAGCCCCATGAACATGTGAATTCAGAAAATTGCTGAAACAAAATGCTTAAACAAATGCTTTGAATTGGAACATGCAGACATGAACATTTATCATGCACAGATGCAATTGTTAATCATACACAGCTACAATTATCTATCAGACACAGCGGAATCAACATACATTCATGCAAGCATTCACTCAACATGTTCATCACGTTCATTAACAGGAAAATATGGTTGCAGAAGTAAAAATGGACAAGATCACTTATCTTATGAAGAAGTCGTTTCGCAACCAGCTACGTCACTGCAACGTTCCACCCAACCATAGGCCAGCATGCTCCTTAATCTCTTAGCAGTGCTGCCACCCCCGAGCTGGGCATGATTCTCCAAGGAATAAGGGAACAAGCAGGCTTACACATAGCTAAGGATGCACAAAACACAGCCAAGCCAACACAGTTGGGTTTATCAGGCCATTAAGTAGTTTGGAAAGGCTAAATGCTAAGCTGGTGAGCTCATTACAGAGCCAAGAACACCTACACCAGAACTAGCCTGGCTTCTAAGACACCCACACACACCCAACACAAGGAATCAATCCCTTCTCTGCTGCACAGTCCCTCAGGCCCTGCATTCCCTTCCGGTGCTATTCAGGGGTTGTGGAGAAGAAAGCCAACCCTCTAGCCCTGTCTGTGTGGTTTCCAGCCACCATGTTTATTAATCAAACCAAGCTCCCATCCCTGCTCCCGACACAGTCCGAAGACCAACCAATGCACACATGCAATCAATCAACTGATACAGCTTAAGACAGGGAAGACAATTCCTGAGTCATTCTTGGCCCTATCGTGGCCAAAATGACTCTCAAGCGAATTTACAACAGTCCCCAAAATGTAAAGAAAGACCACGACAAACACAACCAACAACGTGGGAAAATCAGCGACCCGATCTGAGCAGTGAAGTCACCAAGGAGCTTACACAGTCCGAGGATGGAAAGGAAAACCAAGTTCACAGCATGGGGAAAACCACAATCCTAGCTTATCAGTGAGCGCAGCTCACAACAGGGGAAAACAATAGCTCGCCCTTGGGCAATGAAGTCACCGGTAAAACATACATAAACCACGCCGAGGAAGAGAAAATACCAGCTTCCAAACTGTGCGTGAAATGAGCAGACTCCCGTCCCAAAATATAAAGAAGACCACAACAATCACCACGTAAGGGAGACCACAACAACACAACAAATCATGCATGAAAACGCATAGCTCCCAGCTTGCTGTGTGAGTCCAAAACAGAAGAATACCTGTGCGTGAGGATAATGAGTAGAATATGGTCCCTGTGTGAGGACGAACAGGCTACAGAGAGGATGCGAATTGGAAGTGCGTGAGTGTTCAGCACAGGCGTGGCGAGAATGATATGTCTACGAGAGTGAGGATGGTGGTTTTGGCCATTGTGAAGTCAACCATGGGTGGAGTGTGCGTGTGGGAAAGGATTGACAGTCCTGCCACACCCACTCCCAAAACAATAACTACCTCAACTACCAGCAGCAATTCTTAATGAAGGTGGTTGGGTAAGGCAAGGTGGTGACACATGGGATTTTTCCTTCATGGCTCAAGGTTTAACAATTTCTCCACCCTTATCCTTATGAAAATCATGCCCTTTCTCAATTTAGTCGCCGCGATCGTAGCTGGTCGGGTTATTTTAATTAAAGATGCATGTTTACATGATGCTAAAACTTGATATGTATGCCGCATGCCCCGATATACCACCGGTGACAAATTTAAATCCAAAACATAGCATAACCGATCAATGGCGGAGCCTTGGCCTTGAGCTCCACACCATGATCATTTACAATATATACATCATATACATCTAATGCAACGGGGTCAAAACCGGGGTGTTACAAACATCACGCTGAGTTCTCTGGTAGATCCACTCGGGAATTTTGTCTAACTTACTAACCCTTTCGAGCCAACAAGCCTAGTTAGATAGATGGATCTTCCCGGGGACCAACATGCCTTGTCCTGGCTTACAAACCCACTTGGGTTAAATTTATCTATCTAGACATACTAATCCCCCTAGGATCAACAAGCCTCGTCTGACTAACCCTTTCGGCCAAACAATCCTAGCTATACTTACCCTACTCTAGTCTGAGTTACTCACCACTGCATCCTTCTTCCATCTACAGTCACTCCCTCTTTCGAGACAGGTCCTTTTGGACTACACCAAGATTGTCTCAAAAGTATTCAAACTTTACATGAGCCAGAGGCTTAGTCAACGCATCTGCCACTTGTTCCTTTGTAAGAACATATTTGATCTTTATAACTCCTTTTTGAACCATGTCCTGAATGAAGTGATATATCACTTCAATATGTTTTGACTTATCATGAAATATTAGATTTTCTGTCATGTTGACACAACTCTAATTGTCACAAAGGATATCAGTAACATCTATCTCTTCAACAAATAAAACTGCCAACAGATTCTGAAACCATCCTACTTCACTACAAGCTGAACAAGCAACAATGTATTATGCTTCTACTGTTTTAAGTGCAATACTGGTATGCTTTCTACTGAACCATGAGATCATGTCTGATCCCAAACTAAAACAACATCCTAAGGTGCTCATCTGTCTTTAGCACTTCCAACCCAATATGATTTTGTGAACCCATGTATTATGATCTCACCATCTGATGTATATCTGAGCCCATAATCTAAAGTTCCCTTTAGATACTTCATCACATGCTTTGCTCCTATCAGGTGAATATGCTTGGGATTCACCATGTGCTGACTTAGTGTGTTTACAACAAACATATATCTGGCCTTGTATTGGTTAAGTACATCAGTGAACCAATAATTTGTCTATACAATCTGGCATCTACTCTTTCTGAAGTATAATCATTCAATAACTTCAAGTTTGTTGTCATCGGAGTATTCGTGGCCTTACAATCTAACATTCCAAACCTCTTTAGAATTTCCAATGTATATTTTTCTTGTTTCAAGAAAATCTCATCTAGATATTGCAAAAGTTCAATACCTAGAAAGTAGTGCATCATCCAAGGTCTTTCATATGAAATTATGCAACAATATTCTTCTTGCATTCGTTGATGGGCTTATCTTCTCCTTTTAAGAATAAGGCATCCACATATAGTAGTAATATCATAATCCCATCATCCTCAACCTTATAGTAAAGGTTAGAATTTGCCTTACTCTTGGTCAAGCCTAAACTCATCAGAAATCCATATATTCTTCTGTACCATGCTTTGGGTGCTTGTTTTATCCCATACAATGCTTTCTTAAGTTTGCATACATAAGATTCCCAATCGTCAGTCTCGAAACCTTGCGGTTGTTCGATATACACTTCTTCTTCTATCAAGCCATTTAGAAAAGTTGTCTTTACATCCATCTGATGTTACTTCCACTTTATTTTGGATGCTACAGAAAGGACAGTTCTAATTGAAGTGTACCTAGCTACTAGAGCAAAGGTCTCTTCATAGTCAATTCCTTCCCTTTGGGAGAACCCTCTAGTTACGAATCTTGCCTTGTAATTTTCTATACTACCATTTGTAGAATGCTTTGTTTTGAAGATCCACTTCAAGGATACCACTAACTTGTGTTTTGGTCTTGGTACTATTTCCCACACATCATTCTTTATTATGGATTGGTATTCCTCGACCATTGCATCAACCCATTTCTTCAGCTTTGTTGCTTCTTCAAAACATGTTGGTTCTTTATCAACTAGATCACTCATCAAAGCCATATAACTGGGATATGACTTTGGCTTCTTTCTTTCTCTAATGGTTCCTTCTAGGACACCATGTCTTTTTGCTTCTTCAATTGCCTCACGAGCCTAGGCATGCTTTCTCTTTTGAGAAATCATTTCACTGGGTAATTCTTGTGGCAACTGAGATTTAGTCATATCATGATCCTCAAGTATCTGACTTTCTTCTTCGTTCCTAATTGGTTTAGGATTTTTTGCAGCTTTGGGAGTTTCATGTTCTGCTTCATATTTCTTATCTTTCTTCGACTTTCTAAAAGTTGTATCTTCGTCAAATGTTACATCTCTGCTAATTTCAATCTAATGGTATCCTGGGATTTAGATTCGATAGGATTTTGACTGTTTGCTATATCCTACAAACAATCCCTTATTTCCTGAAGGATCTATCTTTGTTCTTTTCTCCTTGTGAATATGAATGTACACAGGACAACCAAATATCTTTAGGTGACTTACCTCAGGATTTTCTCCGAAAAACATTTCTTCTAGGGTTTTGTTCCCAAGGGCACTGTGGGAGATCCTATTCTGTACATATACTGTTGTTCTAGCTGCTTCTTCCCATAGGTACATAGTTAGATCTTGATCATGTATCATACCTTTTACCGCTTCCATGATAGATCTATTCTTTATTTCCACCACACCATTTTGTTGAGGATTATAGGGAATGGTGAGCTCCCTCTTAATCCTAGCTTCCTTGCAGATATCATTGAATTCATTTGATGTGAACTCTCCTCCATTATATAACCTCAAAAACTTTATTCTCCTCTTAGAGAGATTTTCTACTAGGGCATTAAATTCTTTAAACCTTTCAAACACTTCATCCTTCTTTTTCAAAAAATATATCCAAGTCTTGTCGTAGTAGTCATCAATAAAAGAAGCATAGTAAACATACCCGCTTAATGCAGTTGTTTGCACTGGCTCGCATTTATTTGAATGGATAATATCTAAGATCCCTTTTGCTTTGCTGTCACTTTTTGGATAGGGATTCTTAGTATTCTTTCTTTGTGTACATCCTTTGCATACTCCTTCATGTTCTATCTGAATTTCTGGTAGACCAGTCACAACCTTGCTTACTATTGGTAGAGATTTGTAATGAATATGAGCAAGCCTTCTATGCCAAAGCTCACATGGATTGATTGTATTGGTTGCTAATGCTGAATCTGCATGTCCCTTCAGTTTTTAGAGTCTTCCTTCTTCAATTCCAATTTCTACTGCATCATCTATGGTATTTCCTTTTGACCACATGAGGACTTTTCCATCTATGAAAGCAACTTTGAATCCTCTCTTGTCCAAAGTTGAAATAGACATGAGGTTCTTCTTTAGTCCAATGACATATAGGACATCTTTCATCTTCATGGAATTTCCAGAGTCGAGCTTATAGGATGCTTCTCCCATTCCTTTGATGGGATATTGGGAATCATATCCAAGCATTACTTTGTGTGGCGATTCTTTTTGTACAAGGCATGATAGTGAGTCCTTGTAACTTGTCATGTGCTTGGATGCACCACTGTCTACTAACTAGGTGTCATTTCCTGGTGAGACTAATCCTGTTAGGGAAGAGATCAATACATATTCTTCAATGGATTCTTCATCATTCTTTGCTTCCTCTTCAACTTCTTGATCACTATCTTCAATGGCATGAGCTTGGAATATTTTCATATTTTTAACTATTTTTGCTTCCATGGGACAGTTGATGGCAATGTTTCGCAACTTGTGACAAGTGAAGCACTCATAATTTGAGAAGTATTTCTTGGGTCTTTTGAACCCTTGAGTCTTATGAGGATGATCATGTATCTTCCTTTTGTACTTGCCTTTGACATGATCTTTCAAGGTTTGATCATCATTGTCATTTAGCTTCACTTATCTGGTTGATATTCTTTCTTCTTCTTGGACACATTCTTCCCATAGCTTCCCAAATTTAGTTAGTTTCCTTCTTGAACAGATTCCTCAGATAAAATCTTCCCAATATTTTAGGAGACCATTTAAGGTGGTCATCACAATTTCTACTTCCTCTACCGTATCACCAATGGATTCTAGTTGATTCCTAATTTGAACTACTCTTGAAAAGTAAGATTGCATGGTCTTTGAATTTTGAGTCCTTACACTTTTGAGGTGATTCCTCAGAGTCATTTTCCTGTTGATTTTTCTTCCTTCAAATAGACTGGAGAGAACATCGAACATTTATTTTGGAGTTTCCCTTTATGATACTTGAGGAATCAAGTTATCTTTGATGGAGTCAGCTATGATCCTTTTGGCTACGATCATATCCTTCTTATGCTTGGACTTAGCCTCCTCCTCTTCTGGTTCTTTCAATTCCTCCTTCACAAACTTGTCTAGATCATTCTCTTCTAGGATGAGCATGATCCTATACTTCCATGCTATGAAGTTTTCAACACCTTCAATATTTTCATCTAGCTTGGTTTTCTTAGTCATCTTCAACAGAATGAGAACTTCAAATGGAACAAGGAGGAAGAGTACTTACTTGAAGAAAACAGTTCCTGGCTGACCTCCTTCTAGTTGACCTAGGGTTTGATGCAAAAACCTTAATTTCTCAAGCGAAAACCCTAATAGGGTTGAGAGGTGGAAAATATGTGCCTTTTTGAGGCGAGGTACACTGTAACTTGCTTTTCTTGAGATTGATGATGGAGTCTCAGAAAAATTGAAACCTTAGTTTGTCTCAGCAGCAGTAATTGGTCAAAAATTGAAACTTCTTGGATTTTGGATCTGTCTTCACAAAAATATGCTCTCTCTAAGGGCGAGTTGAGGGAGCCCTCTTTCCTAGCTGATCTGTCGAGGGTTTTGTTAAGAATGACAAACCCTAGCTGTGTAGTGCTTCCTTTTACGGTGGCTCTGATACCATGTTAAGTTTTATTAATTTGCTTAGATGATATCTTAAAACAAATTACTATAAGATCACTGAAAGAACAACATGCACATAAAACATAAGAACACAAGAACACAAGAACACAAATATTTTCCTCAAGGAAACCATAAGGGAGAAAACCCTGCAAAACTTCCTGAGTATAGATCTGGACCAGAATAGTGTAAAACCCAGACAACTGCTTCTAACTTCTTTTTGGTGCACTAGTTCTTCACTCTCTTTCAAAACTGCTTGAGAGAGTGAGTACAAATGAAGGGGGGAGCCTCAATATTTATATTCTTCAGTTGACTTGAGCTCTAACTCAGTGGGGCCGACTTCACTAGCTGGCTGGGCTAACTTGTCCAACTGGATACCAAAAATAACATTTATTATATTTGACACTTGGGTACTATTGAATCGACTTACATTCATAGGTTTACATTGCATCCTTCAATGACTCTAACAAGACCAAACTCATCTCCGGAAGGAGGAATACAATACAACTAGGATATCTTCCGAAGTTGCATTATTTTAACACATTCTTCAGTAACTGAGAGTAGAGGAAAAGAGGGGCGCAAATTTCAGAGACTAAGAGGGAATGGACTTCCCTATACATAGATATAGACTTGATTCCATCAGATATTAGATCAGACCATAGGTGCATTTGTCATATTGATCACACATGATAGAGAAGGGCACATTCCTTCAAAAACAATTGTATTTGTTGAGTATTTAGGGTTCCTCCTAGAGATATAGAATGCCTTCTAAAGCACTAGGTTCTATTGTTTATAATATAAATTTTATTGTAATCATTTCCATAATTTATCTGGCTCAAATTATAGAAATCCCACAGATGTTGGTTTTCCCCATTGGGGTTTTCAGGGTAAATCATTGTGTTAAATTGTGCATTTGATTTCCAGTTCCGTTGCACATGTTCAACACTTAATTAGTTTATTATTGTTGCTTATATATCATACCTGAAATTTATTTTCTATGTATGTATCTAGGAATCTATCGAGTAGTATATTAGAGATAGGCTCAGCTCTTGTGATCAGAGTGTGAAATTGACATTAAA
This sequence comes from Pseudotsuga menziesii, assembly GCA_001517045.1. Classification (NCBI taxonomy): domain Eukaryota; kingdom Viridiplantae; phylum Streptophyta; class Pinopsida; order Pinales; family Pinaceae; genus Pseudotsuga; species Pseudotsuga menziesii. The sequence goes on along the minus strand of LPNX010836493.1, from coordinate 78,131 downwards.
TTACTTTATGATGAGGCATCTGTAGTGTTGATTATTTATTATATTTGTTTCCATGTTCATAAAGGGAGATTAGGTATTCATGTTCACCTTCTCTTGCTTCCAATCTGTTAGAGCAATAATCCACCTTAATACCATTGTCATACACCTAGGTGACATTTTCATTTGTCTTGTACTTATGTCATATGGTCTAACTTAGGTTATACTGATCAATCTTGGGATGAATTCTGGCTCATTTACTCACAGTTGAGGCACTCCAATTTGATCATCCTAATAGTTGAGGCACTCTAGTTTGATCATTCTGACATCCCAGGCGCCCTCATTGATGACGTGTCTTCCTAGGAGCGCTCCCATCCCTTAAAACATGGAAGTTGTTTGACCAAGGGTGATAGTGCATGTATCTAGTGGATTTGGACTCTCTTTGGGAACTTATTGCTTGATAGAGACTCTCCCACTCACCCATGTGCTCTCCCATGCCTTCATTTATGATTCATCATTCTCCATTCATGTTCACACTAGCATTTGTGACTGTTTGGTATGGTTAGGGAGCTTATTGGTCCACCTAGGGGGGTTTAGGGGTCAAATCCTAGCCTGACACTTGTATGCATCTAGATGGCCTCCAAGGCCTCATGAATTTTCCCCATTGTACAATAAATATGTGCCACACATATCTACAAGTTGCACACTAATAATAACATCAGTTATCGGCACCATCTATGAGTGTTATTTTGCTCTCTTTTACTATTTTCTTGCATATTTTGTGAATAACTTAGATTGTGAAGATTGCCTTAGCTCATAGATCTCACTGTGAAGCAATTATCACACAATCAAATTCCAGCTAGCAAATAACCCTATTTGAATTTTTGCTTCTCCCTTTTCTCTGGAATTCCATTGGCATAATAAGAAAAGTACATGATATAGCTTTGCTCACTCACATAACTTGTACAATTTTTTTATGTCTACATTAGTAGTTTAAGCTTGTTTTATAAGTTCATAAAACTGAACATGGAGATCATATATATGGAGGGAAACAACATTGGAAATCAAATCTATCACCACACAATACTTATCCAAATTATTGGTGCCAAGACTAACGTAGACACCAATGTAATGGAGTAACATTTGTGATGGTGAGAAGGTGGCCCATGGGTGAGGTTGGATTGTAAATCCAATGACTAGCACCACCAATAAATTCATTGTCAAAGAAATACTTAAAACCGTCTAAACAAGGATGGAGAAAGCAAAGAACTAGGTGAAAAACAAAATGAGATTAAAGAAATGAAAATGAATAAAGAAACAATCAAAAGTTAGACACAATGGGTGGGTGATACTTTCTTTAGCCATAGAATTTCTTCAAGAAAATCAAATTGAGGGGATCCTTGAGAGGTGACTCTCCTTCATGAATTAAAATTTCCTATGTTTTATAAACAATATGAAAGGGCATGTGTTAAGGCCTTAACCATGATTAAGTATTATTATATTAGTTATTGGTAGGTTGACTCATTATCTTGTCACATAATGATCACTTCATCTCCTATTTATAACAAAGGAGAATCATTTTTATAATCATCTCATCTTGTCTTGTGTATTTGGTGCATTGTATAAGGAGGTTCCCCCCTCGAAGAGGCTTTTTATTCATCTATTGTATTTATTCTTAAGGTGTGGATTATTCTCTCTTGGTTATTTTATGTTATTTTGGGGAATTTGGTGTATAACATTTGGTATCAGAGCTTGGACTCTTCCAAAACAAGTCATATTGGTATTTTTACTATAATTTTTTTCAGGGGTGTTTCATATAGTTAAACTTGGAGGGGGAACAAAGGACATAGCTAAGTATATGTGGTACGATTTTCAAGTCGTGATTGTTTATAAGTTCAAAGTTATACCCTATGGAAGTTAGGGTTTCTAACTAGTCCAAATAGGTGCTTTGGGTAAAATTATTATATTTGAAGCTTGAGAGATCCAAATTGAGTGAGACTTATTACATCAAAAAGAGGATATACCATAGTTTTTATGGTACTAATTTTAAAAACTAATTTAGAAAATTGGACACATGGTGGGCCATACACTTTCACTCTCCTGAAAGGGCCAAAAATAACAAGTTTTGGGAAAGTTGCCATAATTTGTTCTTGGCAAATCAGAATTAAGCCATAGCTATAGCATTGCAAAGAACACATAGCATGCTACTTCATGAAGAAATTTTATACTTAGATGGGACGAAATTTCAAAGATATTTCAAGAGCAATATTAACCACTAAGACAACCTACAAATTGAATTTCACAGTGCATGTTAACTTCTCACTTGTATAACTTTTGATTGGGATATATATTTTGGGTGAATTGAAAAGAGGAAATAAATATAATAATATGTATAGTTTGGGATCACATGGAAATGGGTTTCTACAAAAAATAATACACCAATTAAACCCCATAGAGCTCAAGCATAACTCATGAAGAAAATGAAGGCATGTCACATATGCTCTCCAAAATGGAGGAAAACATTATGGAAGTGAGTGGAAGATCAGTGACACATTGGAAATTGGCAAGCACAAAAAAATTATTAGTTAATTTAAATGTATGTGCAAAAATATAGCCAGTAAAGAGAATTGTATAAAGATGGCTAGTAATGAGGATCTAAAAAATATTACTAGTAAGGAGGATCTTGAAAAGAAAAAGAGGGAAATTTTAAATGGGATTAGACATTGTTCTAATTCATATCCTCATGGAGAGAATAAGGAAAACAAGATGGAATTGTCCCAACCATAAATTGATAAAATTGAAAAACAATTGGAGAATAAGAGGTTCAAGTCCCCAATAATTTATAATCCACATCATCATGGGTTCAATTTGAGACCAAGGAACTACTTCATTCCCAAGGTTGAATTAAGAAATTTTGATGGACTAAATGTTTTTACACGGGTGAACCAAATAGAGTAAAAAATTGAATTGCATAATATTATGGATGAGGAGCAAAGGATTTCCTTAGCTACATTGTATTTTGAGATAAACCTCTAGTAATGGTATCAATGGGTAGTTAAAAGGAATCCTCATTCTTATGATTATACTTGGAGTCTATTTAGAAGGGACTTAGAAACTGAATATGGTAAAGTTTTAGAACAATATTACTTTAGTCAGTTGACAAGAATCAACCACTTAGGTGACGTGGGAGATTATAATTTAGAATTTCAAGTATTATCCACAAGGGTAGATATCATAAGTAACCAACATTTGTTGGATGCTTACATGGGTCGATTAAAAGAAGACATTAAACCTGAGATTTTCTTAAAACAACCTGAAAATGTTATGCAATCTATGCAATATTATCACCACACTAAAGCCAAAAAAAAGGCTACACAAAATTTTGCAATTGGAACATATGCAAGAAGCATAGACAAAAGTTTGACTCATAAGGAAACACTACCTCAACCTACTCGAATATCAGAAAATGAAATGGATGAAAAAAGAGCAAAAGGATATGTTTTGGTGTAATAACAAATTGTTTAAAGGTCATGAATGTCAAGAAACAAAATTGTTCACTTTGGTGAATAATGAGGAGAAAATAGATGCACATGTAGAGACTGGCGAGGAAGAACTTATGAACAAACAAAGCAAGAACAAATGTAGAAATTATGCAAAACATAGATCCAAACCAATTGGAAATAAAAAATCATGCCTTCGCATGTGTGTCATCACCACAAAACCTCAAGATTATATGTTACATTAAGAAGTAAAGGGTCATAGTACTAATCATTTAGGAAGTATACATAATTTGATTGATAAATGTTAGTTTTTCCTAGTCTAATTAACTTGATTAGGATCTTTATCTGAAAGAATAACAAGTACAACAAGATACATAATATAGAGCATATATGAAAGACAAATATTTTCATTAGGGAAACGATAAAGGATAAAACCCTGCAAACTTCCTCAGAATAGTTCCATCACTAAGACAATATCACAAGATGGAAAATCTCAGCAAGAAGAATTATGCTGCATCTCTCTCTCTCTCTCTCTCTCTCTCTCTCTCTCTCCTCATGCGAACTTGAGTGAGTGTGAGTGTGTATAAATGAGGGAGGGCACCTCCCTATTTATACCATTCAAGTGACTAACCTAATACATGAATGGGGCTGACCTCTTACCTCATAGGGTCGACTTTTCCTAGAGAGAATCTGAAAGCACATTACAATATATTATACTGGGGACTATTTCCTCAACTTACAACATAGGTTGTACCTCAAGGTCGATACACAATAATGACATCCCGAAAGGAGGCAAACACATCTCCGATGGGGGTACAACAAAATACAGTGATAATATACATCAAAATATCTTCTGAAGTTACAAATACATCAACACTCCCTCTTAAATAGGAAGGTATTCTCTCTCTCCAAATTCATCAACACATCTGGTCCAGTCATCATCGCAGAGTCATAGCCTCTGCCATGTTCATCATCTTATCTATCATCGAATAATACTATCTGTCATTAGAAGTTTCTACATAGCCAACTCTTTTTCTTGTTGGGTGTAGGTCTAGTCCTCATCCAGGTCTTCATCATATCCATGAGCAAGCAATCACGTAGGTACAACCCATGACCATTCTTTACATTGCCACTGCAATAATCTGCATCTCCTGTCGTTATCTCATTGTATCCAAATCATATCTTTGTCATGTATAAAACAAAACAAAACACACATAACACATCCAAGATGTAGACCACCTTCATTCTACCAACACAGGATCATGCCAGGATCTTTCACGTCACCACGAAAACCTACATCTTCCACTATACAAGAATCGCCTATGAGCACACCAAGTGCATTTCTTCTCTCTACAATCAACCCGCATTCTACCAACATAGGAGCATTCTAGGATCTTTCATGTCACCAAGACAACCTGCATATACCTCTATGCGAGAAATTCCTAGGTGCACACCAAGCACCTTGTGACCTCATCATCTCCAACATGGGAATACACACATACAAGGACTGGGTACAACTGAACAACCTGCATACCATGCCAAGAATTTTATGTTCCAGGTCAACCTCAAGGAATTATTACATTTGAATAACCTGTGTACATGATCTTTTTTGTTCAAACAACCTTCCAGAACTTATTATGTCCAAGCAACCTGCATACCATGCCAGGACCCTTTTTACACTCTAGACAACCCACAAGACTTATTACATCTGAACAAACTATGTACCATTCTAGGATATTTTACACTTCAGATAATCTATACTAGGACTGATTACGTCTAAGGATAACCTGCGAACTTCGTCAGGACTGATTACATTTGAGGAAAACCTATAGGAATGATTACGTCTAAGCAACTTGCATCCTATGCTGGGATATTTTCTGCTTGGATAACCTGTCTCATTTCCCATGCGATATCTCATGCATCTGTGTCTTCTGGTCTCTTGTATTTTCTAGCATAGGAGCACACTAGGACTGATTACGTCCAAGGATAACCTGTGAAGTTCGCTAGGAATGATTACATCCAAGGACAACCTACATGAATGATTATGTCACCAAGACAACCTATAGCTCCAACTATGATAGAACTCATCACCTCCTGTTTGGAGGGGTTTCATTTTGGATCACACCGAGTATTTCTTTGAAGTAATCGAACTTCACTCTAGCTAGAGGCTTGGTTAATACATAGTCTATCTGCTTGTTCGTTGCCACGTATTGCAGATTCACTTCTCCTCTCTACACCATATCCCTGATATAGTGGAAATTAATCTCTATGTGATTCGACTTATCATGGAACATCGAGTTCTCCAATAGCTTCATGCAACTCTGGTTGTCGCATAAGATACAAGTTGATTCTAACAAGAGATGAAACAAATAAGATAGTAGCTTCGATAACCATACTGCATCACAACTAGCCGAGAAAGTGGCAACATACTCTGCCTCGGTTTTACTTATCTCCATGTAGAATTGTTTCCTGCTAAACCAAGAGATCATTCCAGATGCCAAACTGAAGAAACAACCCGAAGTGCTCTTCCTATCAGTGGCGCTACCTTCCCAATCTAAATCAACATAACCATGCAAGTTAAACTTCTGATTCACATCATACTTGAGCCCATAATCCACTGTACCCTTTAGGTACCTCAATACATGCTTTGCAACAACCATGTGAACATATCTCAGATCCGTTAGGAACTGGCTCAGGGTGTTAACAAAAAATCATATGTTTGGTCTCATATTCATCAGGTGCTTCATTGAATACATCATGGAATCAATCGACTGTGATGAAGCATCACAAAAAAGCTTCATGTTTGATGCCATAGGTGTGGATATTGCCTTGCATTCCGTCATTCCGAATCTATTTATAATCTCCAATGCATACTTTCCTTGAACAAGGAAAATCCCATCTGCACTTTGCCACACCTCCATGCCTAAGAAGTAGTGCATCATCCCTAGGTATTTCATCTTGAACTTAGTAGCAAGTCTCCTCTTTGTATCTTCAATGAGTTCATCCTCTCCCGTTAGGAACATGTCATAGACATATAGTAGGAGTATCACTGGTCTTCCACCTTCAACCTTGAAATAAAGGTTGGAATCTGATTTACTCTTGATAAAGCCTAAGCTCATCAGGAAGCTACCCATCCTGTCGTATCATGTCTTGGGTGCCTGGTTCAATCCATGCAAGGACTTCTTTAATTTACACACATGAATCTTCCTGTCATGTGTCTCAAATCCTAGTGGTTGTTCTACGTACACTTCCTCCTCAACTACACCATTCAAAAATGTTGTCTTAACGTCCATTTGGTGAATCTTCCATCTCATAATTACAACCATTGCAAGTATAGATCTCATGGAAGTGTACCTTTCTACGAGTGCAAATGTCTCCTCGTAGTCTATGCCTTATTTTTGTGAGAAGCCTCGTTTCATGAATCTTTCCTTATGTTTCTCAATGCTACCATCTGCAACATTCTTGATCTTGTAGATCCACTTTGAAGTCACAACATACTTCCTTTCTGGTCTCCGAACTATCTCCTAGACATCATTCTTCATAATCGACTGATACTCCTTAATCATGACATCCTTCAATTCTTTCTTTTATGCAGCCTCTTCATAGTTGGAAGGTTCCTTATCAATGATGTCACACAACAAGGCCACATAGTTGTTGTAAGGTTTTGGTCTTTTCCTTTCTTTATGCATCCCTTCTAGAGAACCATACCTTTCTGCATCTTGTATTAGCTCCCGTTCCCATGCTGGTTTCCTCTTGTGGGAGTCCTTCTCATGAAATTCCTCTACATGCTCTTGTGGTTATGCCATGTCATGATATCCACAGTCTTCTGGAATTCTTATATGATTTCCATACCTCAGACTCTCGTTCCTTCAGGTTCTTCAACCTCCTCAATAGGTAGCCTATTGGATATAGAGTATGTCAAGTCCTCACTAAAGGTTACATCTCTACTAATGTCGATCTTCTTGAATCCTGGGAAGTATATTCGGTAGGCCTTTGATGTATCATTATATCCTATGAATATTCCCTTCCTCCCATAAACATTGGGCTTGGCCCTCTTGTCCTTTGGGATATGTATGTACACTAGGAAGCCAAAAATTTTAAGATGGCTGACTTATGGTTTTCCTACAAAGAAATCCTCTTCAGGAGTCTTGTTGTCAAGTACTCTATGAGGAGTACGGTTCTGTACATACACAATTTTCCTTGTTGCTTCTACCCAAAGGTGCATTGGAAGATACAGGTCATGTAGAATTGCTTTCACTACTTCCATTGTGGTTCGGATCTTTCATTCCACAATGCCTTTCTGCTGAGAATTTTATGGAGTGCTCAACTCCCTCTTAATCCGAGACTGTCTGCAGAGTTCCTTGAATTCTTCTGAGGCGAACTCTCTACCATTATCTAAATGCAGAGTCTTGATCTTCCTTTCAATGTGGTTCTTGACCGAGGCTTTGTATTCCTTGAACTTACTGAATAATTTATTTTTCCCTTTTAATAAACATATCCAAGTCTTACGTGAGAAATCATCTATAAAGAAAACATAGTACACATACCTGCTTAGTGAGTTGGATGACATGGGCCTGCATACATCTTAGTGTACTATCTTCAGTATTCCTTTAGCTTTACTTTCACTATTGGGAAATGTCTTTTTTTCATTCTTTCCTTATGCACATCCTTTGCAAACACCTTCATGCTTTGCCTAAATTTCTGAAAGTCATGAGACTTCTTTGCTTGCAATTGGTAGTGCTCTGTAATGAACATGTGCAAGCCTTTGGTGCCATAGTTCACATGGTTCTATTGACTCATAAACCAATGCTTGTTTAGGGTTTCCCTTTAGTTTGTACAAGC
>LPNX010836493.1:49813-64813 GCA_001517045.1 Pseudotsuga menziesii | reverse complement strand
AAATTTTCAATATAAAAATAATTGAATTTATCCACTTTTTAACTTACTCCATTTGTTAATGGTTGAACAAATCCATAAACTGCTTAGGAGAGAGGTCACATTATCTTAACATCAAAATTTTAAAATATGTGTTACCTTAAATGATCTTGAGTGTCATAGCCACTAGATTCTTGGGACCAACAATGAAATGTGTGTTACCTTGAAATGATCTTCAATGAACTAACCACTAGATTGTTGTGCCATCCACTTCCTTTGCAGGCCAACTATTATTCATTAAGCATTAGTGATATTTCGTATTCAATACCCATTGTGCTTCAAAAGATTGTCATTTTAAATACAATGCATGACACATTCACTTTGATATTTGAAGTATACAACTAAGTTTTAATTTCTAATTTGTACATTTATTTTTCAAACTTTCTTCGAAATCTAATAAGATCACAGTTATTTGGAACCTAAAGTTAGTTAGAAAAAAATGAGATAAGAGTTTTTTTCTACTCTATGAAAATAATTTATAAAATAAATTAAAAAGTGGACAAATTCAATTTTTTTAATAATAGAGTATATTTACTTATCAATATATGGTATAGTTTTTTTTTTCAAGTAACTGTGTTTGTTTTTTAATGAACAAAACAATTAATAGGATCGAGTTGGGAGTATACATAAATATATATAAATAAGTCTTCTTGGTGAGGAATTTTAGGAGTTTAGATTCATACTTTATTTTCAATCATAAGATCTTTATTTAAATTATATTATATATTTTGTCATTTTGAGAATTGTTGTAGGTGTTAGTCTTTAGGTTAATGTGTAGCATTCTTTCTCATTTTGGTATAATATTGTCAATGATTTCAATATAATGTTTTATGGACTATTTTTAAATTGTGGTTTTTTTTATTTGCTCAAATCTCTATAACTTGTAGGAGTGGCATGTGGTATGAGAAAGTACGACTTAGGGACATCGAATCCATCAAAATCACCCAAGGATTGCACTCGACGTGGACCACATTATCCACAACTTGGGTGGATTTTGGGTGTCACCTCCCAACTACGTCACCCTTAAGGGGAATTGAACTCGGGTCGCCTTGCAGATGAGACCCACACATTAACCGAGTAAGTTAGCAGGAATTGAATTTAACTTGTGGTTGTTATCTATGTGATGTCGTAAATTTTTTTTATATACATGACAACAATGACTATGCCTCAAACATTGTCAAATTTTAGAGTTAGATCCATTACCATTGGTAATTTTGAACATTAACCACATTCAACTTGAGTTGAAAATAAAGACAATGGTAGAAGGATAAGAAGTAAAAAGGTTCAAATTCCAAGAAATAGTTTTAAATTTTACAATACATCCTTCACTATCCATTGTGGTCAAAGAAACTTAGCTTTAATAATGAATCCTTTTTAGGTTGCACCATTATAAATTGGTAAAATAATTGTTCTTGCTTATGGGAAGTGTGACGTTTAAATATTTCTTCTCCCATGTTAAAGGTGTAATTATACTATATGACTGCAAATTTGATGGGGTCGAGAAGGATGGTAAATGTGGGGCAGGTAAGGATGGTAAATGTCGGGCAGGTATGGTCCTCAAGATAAAAATGAACCATGTTCTATATGTGTGGATGGGGGTGGGACATGGATCTAATACAAAATTTGAGCTCTTGTCTCTGTGGGGACTTATGTGGATTTCTAAAAGAAGAGGCTTATTCAATTTGCAGATTGTTGGAGATTCAAAAGTGTTGATTGACTTCAAAGTTGATCAATCCAATTTGGATGTTCTTCAACTACACCAATGGTCAAACAGAGTGTTGGAGCTCAAACAATCACTTCTTCTTTTCATCCTTCTCCCATATCTATCGAGAATACAACTATGAAGCTGGTATACTTTCGAAGAAGGTTTTTGGATTATTGGATGTACTTATGCATTTCAAGGACTTTGTTTATGGCAATTTGGTTGACAAGGGTTATGTTGCTTATTTTTAAGATATTATGTATAGTATCCTCCCAAGATGTACCTCTATGAAGTGATAGATCGGACTAGTGGAAAATATTGTTATACCTGTAGGAGAGTTTTGATGAAAGACTGTGGAAGTCAACATAATTGTTTTTGCCTCATCGACCTTCATGTCCTATTGAATATCTTGTAAAGTTTATGTAACTTTGATTCTCTTTTTGATGAATAACAACTTATAGTTTTTTTCTTGTATTGAAAAATGCAAAGTTGGGATTTGAAACTATTTATTAATTAATCTAAAGTGGATTTACTAATTAAAAAGTTGTATTCTAAATGTGCTACAAATTGGTCTTTTCTTGCCACAAAAAAAATAATGAGAAGGGAAATTGGTGTTTTTGACCTAAAATCTGGCAATAATAATTTTGGATCAATGGAATTGCATATATCATATTATAACATTGCATATTTTGATTCAATTAGGGATATTTGAGGGGGTTGAGCCTATTTATGCATTAAAAGAAACAAGTTCATCTATCCAAAATTACAATTTTAGCAAATATTATTTGTCAAGTTTTGAGGATGACAAACCTCTCTTTAGTATATATGAGTGATATTGAACCCCAATTTTAAAATAAAAAGATGAAATTGCTCAAATATGTCTCCCTTGCCATCTTGTGCTTGATGTCATCACTTAATGGTCAACCATTGTCTACAATTTTTTTGGAATAGGTTTAATTATACAAATGCAACAAGTTTTCCTTTCACTAGGCTAGGAGAGTTTACAATTCCTATAGCAAACTTACAACATTCAAATTATAGTTTTTTTCTTAACAAACCAAAAGTGGGGTATTGGTATTTATTACATCAATTTTCCCAAGACTTGAACTAGCCTCCCCCACCTAAAAAAAAGTAAAATAACACTACAACAAGCACAAGCATGAACTTCATTGGAGATACTTAAACCTTGGCAAGGGAAATCACAACACCCCACTTTCACCAACATAATAAGCCATCATTAACTATTTCCTATAGTTTTTAACCTAAGTTATTATAAAGATTTGCATGTATCTACTTTGCCCATTTATTCAATTCGTTGATAAGCTTATAAACACACTTAGCTTGGCATTTTCAATGATAAAGGGAGTAAGATTAAATAAATTAAAAAAATAGTTTATTTCCATGATTAGGGAGACAACCATAGTAAATTATCATAGCCACAAAAATTCTAAGGTTTTGGATGAGCAAGAAAGAACATGGATTCATTTGAGGAATGTATTCTCATATAACAAAGCAAAGATGTCTACAAAACCTACACTAAATCTCCCAATCTCTAGAATATGAGTTTCAAAGAATAAGTCAAAGGGAAAAGGAGTTATGATATTTCTTCTGATAGGGCTACAAAGGAAAACCCTAGTCTAACTGACTCTAAGGAAGTAATCTATTACTCTAAGGGAAACATTCTCCTGAAACATTGAGGAATCTGATTATAACATTGTTTAATCTCTAACAACCCCAAGGATTGGAAATATTGAGTAAGTTAAATGCTAAAAGCCTTTAGTACATTAACAACTTTCAATTTTTAATTACAACTTAGAAAAAAAAACCTTGCAAAAATAGTCTTAAAACCTCAACTCTAATTCAATGTTGTTTCATGAAGCTAAATGGGCTTTCAAAGGCCATACCAAGCCTTAAAGGAGCTCTCAAAATTTTGATTACTAATGTAGGGGCTGATGTTTCATTCCCTAAATGCATCATGTGCAGTAGAATACAAATGACATAATCAACAAAATATGTACATAAATATAAAGGTTCCTGAGCAACATATGATGTATTTAGCAATCGGGTGTGCTTAACATCCAATTAAAGCACAACATGATTTTAGACAAACTTATTTCAATACATTGTTTGTAATGTTTTAATCGCAATCATTTATCGTGATGTGATATCTTCTATGAAATATGATACACATCATGGTTACACTATAAATCTCATGACCCAATCATTCTTTAATGAAGCGTGACACTGATTAGACCCAAGCTCGGTTCCATTATGGTTCCATCCAAGCTCGGTTTTCTCTGAATATTCGTGGAGAAATTATAGACCCATTTAGGAGCCCAATATGTCACTTACAAAGAATTAAACCTAGGTGTGAAGGGTAACAATCATTCCTCCCAACCACCCAAAATACATCTAATAAATATATATATAAAAAAAAAATCTTATTTTAAAAAATATTCAATATTTACTAAAAAATAAAACCTTGTTTTTGCATAAATTCAAGATATAATCAATTTCAACTCATTAATTATAAGAACTTAATTATATATCAATTAGTTTAGAAAAACAAAATTATAATTTTACCTTCTTTTCATAGTGCCATACAATTTCATTTCATAGGGGTGAAACTTAAAAAGCCTTCCTTTATTAAATATATATAAATAATTGAATACATATTATGTTTTTCTTTTATAACATAAAAACATTATCATCATAATAATAAGGAAAAAAAAAAGGATGCAAGCAGCAAAGCAAAGTCTTTATTTTTGAAAAATAATTAAAATAAACATTTTGCCAAAGATAAATAGAAAAATTATTAATTAAAATACACATTTTGTCAAAAATAAATAGAAAAATGATTGAATTGAACATTTTGTCCAAGATAAAAAGCTTAGAATTTAACATATTTATAGAGATTAATAGTAATCTAAATGAAATAAGGTAACACTGTATAAATGAAGTTGCTTCTCCATGGGCCTTCTCAACCTGCATCATCATCCATTTCAATGATAGTGTCATCATAATCATTCAATTTAAAACCAAAACCAGTTTGAAAATCAAGGTTTAAATGTTCTTACATTTTCATTTGATATAGCAGCATGTAGTACCTTGTAGGTGAGTGTATCACCTCATTTAAACTTTATTAGCTTTCTGGTTGGCATCAGCGGCACATCCTTTTAACTAGGGCCAAATGTGTGGGATTTGCACTCTGCATAAGAGCAACACCATTGAAATTATGGAATACAATAACAATAGAAATATAAAAAAGCAATATGGAACAAACTTATGCAACAAAAAAATTGGAAATTTCCCATTCAAATGGTAGAGCCATATAGAACAATGCAAAAAAACAAAAACACATAAATTATAAACTTTCCTCTTTAGTTTATGGGAAGTTTCTATTCATGAATTTTAGCACCAATAAGATTTTGAAAAAATTCTAATAGAAATTAAAATAACTAAAACTAATGTTGCAATTTACACATTTTTTAAAATTAAATGTACTTTCATGAAATTAATAGAAAAAAGTGAAAAAATTGGAAACTTCTCATCCAAATGGTACAACAAGATGGAACAATGCAAAAAGCAAAAAACCAGAATCTAGAAACTTTTCACTTTAGTTTATGGCAAGTTTTTATTCATAAATTATATTTTTTTCTCAATTCATTTAAGTTTTATTTCTATGGTATAGAACCAATCAAATTTTGAAAAAAATCCAATAAAAATTAAAATAAATATAATAAATAATTAAAATTAATGTTGCACTTTACACATTTCTAAAAATTAAATATACTTGCATGGAATTAACAAAAAAAATGTGAGAACAATGAAAGCATAACAAAAATATATATATAGATATAGTAAGATTAAAAAAATTTATAATTTGTTTACTTTTTTAATAGATAGTGTAGAAAAAATATATAAATGTACTTGGTTATATTTTTTTTATTTTTTAAAAAGTAAATAGCGTAGAAAAACTATTATTTTTTCTAATTATAATATTTTTTTTAATGGAAATAACTTTTGTGTGTAATTGGATTGGCATCCTCTCATATTTTTTATTCAAATCCAAATTGAAGTGAAAAAATAAACTCCAATTCATAATATATATAATTGTTATTTTCATAAATATTATAGGTGCGGAGGGCAATAATCATTCCTCCCAACTACCCAAGCTATGTCCAATAGACTTTTTTTCATGTGGTTAACGATACTGGATATGGGTGCTCACTATGTCCACAAAAAACCTCCCCGAAATCTATAAGAGAACATGGGAGGCTAAGCATTTTCGGTATAGTGAGGCCTCAACAACAAGAGCATCTTATAGACCCATTTAGTAGCTCAATGTGTCACTTACAAGGAATTAAACCTAGATGGAGAGGGCAACAATCATTCCTCCCAACCACCCAAACTACATCTAATAAACATATATATAAAAAAATCTGAGTTTAAAAAATTTCAATATTTACTATTTATAAAAAAGTGAAACCTTGTTTTTGCATATTTTCAACCTCTAATTAGTTTCAACTCAAAAATTATAAAAACTTAATTATATATCAATTACTTTAGTAAAATAAAATTATAATATTACATCATTTCATAGTTCCTGCATTTGTTTATTAAATATATATAAAGAATTGAATATCTACTATGTTCTTCTCATAATAACATCTTCATAAGAAGTAGGAGGAGGAGGGATGCAAGCAGCATAGCCTCTCCCTTTGAAAAATAATTAAAATAAACATTTTTCCAAAGATAAATAGAAAAATTATTAATTAAAATGAACATTTTGCCAAAGATAAATAGAAAAATGATCGAATAAAATTTTAAAAGCGTATGTTGTATTTTATGAATAAAATTTTTAAAATTAATATATTTATAGAGATTAATAGTAATGTAAATGAAATAAGGTAACACAATATAAATGAAGTTGTTTCTCCATGGGCTTTCTAGTCATGCATCATCATCCATTTCAATGATAGTGTCATCATAATCATTCAATTCAAAACCGAACCCAGTTTGAAAATCAATGTTTAAGTTTTCTTACATTTTCATTTGATATAGCAGGTGAGAGTATCACCTTTAACCTTGTAGGTGAGTGTATCACCTTGTAGGTGAGGGTATCACCTTTAACTTTGTAGGTGAGTGTATCACCTTTAAACTTTATTGGCTTTATGGCTGGCATGAGGAGCACATCCTTCTGATTATGGCCAAATGTGTGGGATTTGCACCATGCATGAGAGTAGCACCTTTGGAGTTATGAAATACAATAACAATAAAAATATATAAAAGTAATATGGAACAAACTTACGAAAAAAAAATGGAAACTTCTCATTCAGATGGTAGAGACATATGAAACAATAACAAAAAGAAAAAACACATAAACTATAAACTTTCCTCTTTAGTTTATGGGAAGTTTCTATTCATGAATTTTATTTGTTTTCTCAAATTATTTAAGCCTTATTTTTATGGTATAGCACCAATAAGATTTTGAAAAAATTATAAGGGAAATTAAAATAACTAAAACTAATATTGCAATTTACACATTTCTAAAAATTAAATGTACTTACATGAAATTAATAGAAAAAAGGTGAATTTTTTTTTGGAAAATTCTCATCCAAATGGTAGAGTAATATGGAAGAATGCAAAAAGAAAAAAAAAAAATAGAAACTAGAAACTTTTTAGTTTAGTTTATGGGAAGTTTCTATTCATTAATTATATTGTTTTCTCCTTTTATTTAAGTTTTATTTTTATGGTATAGCACCAATCAAATTTTTAAAAAATTCTAACCGAAATTAAAATAAATAAATAAATATAAAAAATAACTAAAATTAATGTTGCACTTTCCACATTTTTAAAAATTAAATGTATTGGCATGAAATTAAAAATTGACTTAGAGAAGGAGGAGGAGGGCAATAATCACTCTTCCCAACCACCCAAGCTATGTCCAATAGACATTTTTTCCATGTGGTTCACGACACGGATATCGGTGCTCACTATGTCCATGAAAAAACTCCCCGAAATCTACAAGAAAACATGGGGTGGCTGAGCATTTTCGGTATAGTGGGGCCTCAACAACAAGAGCATCTTATAGACCCACTTAGGAGCTCAATATGTCACTTACAAGGATCTAAACTTAAGTGGGAAGGATAACAATCATTCTTCCCAACCACCCAAACTACATCTAATAAACATGTATATATAATCTTATTTTTTTTTAAATCAATATTTACTATTTTGCATATTTTCAGCATAAAATTAGTTTTAACTCAATAATTATAACCACTTAATTATATATCAATTACTTTAGAAAACCAAAATTATAATATTACCTTCCTTTCATAGTCCCATACCCTTTCCTAGCTCATGAAACTTAAATGGCCTTTCTTTATTAAATATATATAAAGAATTGAATACCTATTATGTTTTTCTTTTATCTTATTTTAATGACCGGTCAATGAATTATATGGTTTTATTTTAATAAAATTATGATATTTTCCATGGAAAAAGAAGAAGAAGGGATGTTAGCAATAAAGCCTTTACTTTTGAAAAATAATTAAAATAAACATTTTGCAAGGATAAATAGAAAAATTATTAATCAAAATGAACAATTTGCCAAAGATAAATGAAAAAATTATTGAAATGAACATTTTGCCCAAAATGAAAAGCTCTTCTAAAGCCATATGTTGTATTATCTGAGGGGGATTCCTCCTGAATGTTGAATTGTATTTTGTAGTAATTACTATGAGAAGAAAGTAAGGAGGAGGCTCCAACACAAGTCAAATTACTATCAGCTTATCTCTTGAGGACATGTCAAATTTTACTTTCAACAAATGGCGTTAGAAAGAAAGAGCGATGAGGCGTTTTGTGTGACATGTTTTTATTGCTCTTGAGTGCGCCCTTTTTCGGAGTTATGTCACTTCGGGACTTAAAACACTTGGCATGAATTTCGCCAAAGGTTGATTCCTCAATTAAGGCGTCTCGGGACATTCTTAATGCCAGGGTTTTACCGTTTCGGGGTTTAGTTTCTCCATCTGATGAGGTTAGTTTGGAGCATTTGGTGACTGGTGAGAGAATGGTCTGTTCAAATCTATCGTTGGGTTGCAATGTGAAGGAGACCGTATGGCCATATCTTGGTGTGGATTGCCCAGTGAAAATGGTGGAGGATACACCATTGTCTTCTGCGGACGATTTTTCTCTGTCTCGTTCGATATTTGCGGAAGTCTCTTTGGGTTCTGATTCCAGGTTTTCTGGTTTTAGAGATGAACAGAAAGGTGTTGATGTCAATTTGGGAGTTTCTCCACCTTATGGAATTTCATTTCCCAGTCCTGTTAATGTTGAGAATCGAGATGAGGTTGGGGTTTCTGTACCAGAGGAAGGAGGCTTCAGCGCTTTCTGCAGATGGGCTTCATAGGAAGCGCTCGAGACAGACCATTAGGAAACTTGATAAGCCGGTATTAATGACAGTTGGTGAAGATATTGGTCTCAATGATATTGTTTTGATGCATAGTGACTACTCTGGTCGGTCATTTCAATGGACGAAAAGTTCATTCTGTGGGGGTTAATAAATGGGTAAATGATACTTGGGAGGATCTTGTTAATATTTGTCCTACTGTTTATTTGCTCTCGAGAGGCTAGATTGCGTTCAAATTTTGTTCAGACGATGATGCGGATTTGATTCTTGCTAGGGTTTGGCGTTGGAACAATGCGGGTCTGATGCTTAAGCGATGGACGCCTCTAGTCAACGCAAGAAGCGAAAGGTATGATTTATTGCCCATTTGGGTCAAACTTCCCAATCTCCCTTTTGAGTACTAGTCTATGGATTTTTTCAAGCTAGTTGGGAATTCATTGGGGACACATTTGGAGACTGATATTTCATTTCTTGAGATGGGGGTTTGCTGTTTAGGAAAGGTTTTAGTACTTCTTGATTTAAGAAAGGGACTTGCTGCTGATTTATTGATTAAACAGGGGGGTTCAGAGTTCTGGCAGTCACTAGATTACATGGGTCTTCCATTCTGGTGCAATAGGTGCCATGACTATGGGCATTTGATCCCCGAGTGCACTTTACCGTTTAGTAATAAACTTTTTTCTGTCCCTAAGACCAAGGCTGTCTGGTGAGTCAAGAAGGAGAGGAGTATTTATGGGGATTTTGTGGGTTTTGGTCAGGGTGATGGGTTGGTGGATCTTTCTATTCTATCTGAGCGTAAGGGTGATTTTGGTTCAGAGCATGTTATGCTGGACTCTCTTAAACCACTATGTGTATCTTCTTTATTGCAAGGGGTTGGACCTTCTGCTCTGTCTAAAAATTTGGGTGATTGTGAGCTGGATCTATCTTCAAGCAAATCTGATTTTTCTTTCAGTAAGTTAGGGTTCGCATCTCCTCCTATTGTTAAAAATTTGCCTAGTAGGGGATATTTTCTTCAATCTTGCGTGAAGGTGTTTTAGGTGGATTTTGACAAGGATCGAGGACCAGGGATTCTTCCTTTTCTGGTTTGTGGTATTTTAAGTCCGAATTTAATTGCTAATGTGGTGGTTTATCATGGGGAACTTAGAGCAGTGGATTCCACTGTAGTTGTATCATGATGATTATGATGACCCTTAATTGTCGTGGGTTGGCTAGTACTCCCAAAAAACTAGCGGTTCGGAGGTTGATTGAAGAACAGGCATTAGATGTTTTATTTTTGCAAGAAACTATGAGTGATGGGTCTATTTTGGTGAGTGAGTTGGAATTCATGTTTAAAGATTGGAAGTTTGTATCGGTGGATGCAAAAGGTAAATCGGGGGGTTTATTACTGGGTTGGAGGTTTCGACAGTTTCATCTGTTAAATGCATGGGCTCTATGCTCGAGTTTGTGTGTTAAGCTCTTTTTTATTGAGCTCAAGTTGGATTTATGCTTTATTAATATGTATGGTCCTTATGGAGATAGGGAATTATTCTGGAACAATTTGTTTAAGTTGGATTGTTTACTTTGTAATAATCTTATCTTTGGAGGGGATTCGAATTTCACTGTGGGGTTTTCTGAAATTTGGGGTGCAAAAGACAGAGTGGACTCATTATCTGATTATTTCACTAGATTGATGGATGGGTTTGGTTTGGTTGATATTGTTCTAGTTGTTATTTTCCCTACTTGGTCAAATCGCAGAGTTGGTGGTGAAAATATATGTAAGAGACTGGATCATTTGCTTATATCAGCTGATCTCCTAGATCCTAATTTCCATTTTAGACAATGGGTTGGATGTGGAGGTGATTCATATCACTATCCTATTTATTTGCAAATCTTGAATGATGATCTCAAACATCGTAGCCCTTTCAAGTTCAATGCTAATTGGTTAGTGAATGATGATTTGGTATCAGTTTTAAAAGATTCTTGGAAAGTATTTGATGAGAGATCTATGTTATCACCTGCCTCCCAATTTGCTATGAATCTTAAGACTATCAAAGATGTTTCTATAGATTGGTCAATTAAGAAAAAAGCACAAGATCAGAAGGATCTTGTTGACATTGAGTCTTTACTGGCTGAATCTTTTAACAAATTGGGTTTTGGCTTTGCATTCAATATTGACAAACTTTATTTGGTAGAGATGGAATCTAAGAAGAGGAAGATTTTATGTGCTCATGAACAGGAAGCCAGACAAAAAAGCAGGGCATTATGGTTGCTTTGTGGGGATGATAATACGCCTTTTTTTCATAAATATTTGAGTTATAGGAAAGATATAAATTATATATGGAAGATTGTTGATGATGATGGCAAGGTGGTTGAAGGTTTTGAATCAATTGCATGTGCAGGGGTTCATCATTTTGAAACTTTGTTTCAAGAAGACAAGGACCTGTATCTTCCTAAAATTGTGAAGAGTGCTGGGGTTTTTCCTTCTTCTATTTAAGAGGAAGAAAATGAGGATCTCATGAAAGAGGTTGATATGCAGGAAATTGAGTCTATACTCTCTTTGAGTAAGAATGATAAGAGCCCTGGCCCAGATGGGATTCCTATTGAAGTTTATAGGTCTCTTTTTGATGTTTTGGGTGAGGATCTTCTTAGGGTTGTTGAAGACTCTCGGAAATTGGGTAAAATTCCTGCGGTGTTTAATACTACTTTTATTGCTTTGATTCCCAAGACTGATCAACCTAAAACATTTGATGATTTTAGGCCTATTTCCCCGTGTAATTACATTCATAAGATCATCAGTAAGATTATATGTACTCGAATCAGGAAGCTTTTGGGTGGTTATATCTTTGATGAACAGTTTGGCTTCTTGTTTGGCAGACAAATTCATGATGTTGTGGGGGTAATTCAGGAAGGCATGCATTCTATTCACAGTAAAGGTTCAAAATCAGTTGTTTTAAAAATTGATCTATCCAAAGCCTATGATCGGGTGATATGGACTTACCTTCATGTCATTCTATCCAAAATGGGTTTTGCAGGGTCATTTATCTCCTGGGTTATGAGCAGTCTATCTTCTGTCTCTTTTGCCTTACTTGTCAATGGTGTCGCATCTTCATTTTTCAAATCTCGTAGGGGAATTAGGAAAGGATGTCCTTTAGCCCCTTCATTGTTCCTCATTGTTGTTGAAGGATTAAGCAAAGCAATATTGAATGCCAAAGAGTGTGGGTATTATCATGGATTATCCTTTGGAAATGATATTTCTTTAACCCATGAACTTTTTGTGGACGATATTGTCATGATAACTAATGGTACTGAGCAATATTTATCTTCATTATATGAGGTTTTAATGGTTTTCTGCAAGGCATCTAGAATGAAGATTAATGAGGATAAATCTGCATTATATTTCTCTAATCTGAATGAGATGGAGATTATTACTATTCAAAATATTTTTGCTTTTCATGTGTTAAAACTTAAGAATGGAATGAAGTATCTGGGTTTTAATATTAAATGTTGCAGATATCTGATCAAGGATTGGGATTGGTTGATTGTCAAAGTGGAAAACAGGATAAGAAACTGGAGTTTTCGGTGGCTTTCCAAGGGTGGTAAGTTAATTCTGGTCAAAGCAATACTTGAGGCAATTCTGGTATTTTGGAAGCATTTTTGGATACCAGTGGGTATATTAGAAAAAATCAGGAAATTGTGTTTTAAATTTCGTTGGTCTGGAAACAAGGATTCATCTAGTTTACGATGGACCTCTTGGAAGTCTACGGCTTGTCCAAAGTTCCTAGGAGGATGGGGGTTAAAAATCCCTTCTGTTTTTGCTAAAGCACTAGCTGCTAAAAATGTCTGGAAAGTTATCAATGGTAAAGGTTTGTGGGTTCAGATTGTTGTGCAAAAATATATATATCCAATGTCTTTATTGGATTGGATTCGATCTACTGTTAAACAGAAAAGGAGCATGTCTATATGTTGGAAAGCTATTATTTGGGCATTTGATATTATTGGTAATAATCTGGTTTGGAAAATTGGGACTGGTGCAGCAGTTCGTCTTGGTCTGTATCCTTGGGTTGGCTGTAAATGGAGACATTTATTACCTTCTTTTTTTATTGAGAAACTGCATTATGTTGGGTTTTTTTCACTTAAAGATATCGGTGTCCCTGGTCTGACTCCTCTTATGGAACAGGGTTGGATTTCAGCTGATCAACTTGGTTTAGATGATCATCAGGATGTTACAAGTTGGAATGGATATTTATCCATACTTAAACGTAGTCATGTGCATTTGACTAATGAAAATGATGTATTGGTATGGAATCTGTCAAAATATGGTATGTACACTCCAAAAGAAGGCTATGTGTGGCTTTTGTTGGATAGGGATGGCATGGATCATTCCTGGTGGTGGAAATTACTATGGAATTTTAATTGCCCTCTCAAGGAAAAAATATTTTGTTGGTTTCTTTTATCCGATAAAGCACTTACCTAGGATGTCATAGTTAGGAAAGGAACGGAAAACCCTGGAAGATGTTATCTTTGTAAACTGAATATTGAGTCTAATCACCATCTTGGTGTGGAGTGTCCATTCACACAGTGTGTTTGGATGAATCTTGAGGATAGATTAAGGTTGAACAATCTTTGGTATGGGGGGTCTGTTAGTGATTTCCTAAAGACTTGGTGCCTTAATATGAAAGTTAATCATATTAAAACCTTAACAATTATTGTCTTATGGAATATTTGGAAAGCCAAAAATCTTGTTTGTTTTGAAGATATATCCATGACACCTGCTCAGGTATCCATTATTAGTATGGGTCTATTTAGATCTTTACCTCAAGACAATTTGGTGGTTAATATCAGATCAGTTCTTGTTGAAGATATTGATAAAACATACCCTTGGGGGTATTTTGATGGATCTTCAGTCGGTGACCCAAAAATTTGTGGTGCTAGAGGAATGATTTATAATTCTGATGAGCATTTTTTTTCTTTTGAGGCTGGTTTAGGGATTGGATCTAATAATTTTGCAGAGATCTGTGCATTAAAGCTCCTGCTTACTTTGGCTAGGGAGAAAAATATTGTAAAAATCCAGTTATTTGGTGATTCGCAGTTAGTCATTAATTGGGCTAATGGTAAGTTTCGATTGTTGAACTTAGAACTTGCACAAGCTCTTAATGAAGTTAATAGGATTTTAGATATGTTTGAGCATTTGGTGCTCAAGCACATCTATCATGAAAGAAATTCATCTACAGAATGTTTAGCGAAAGCTGGAGCTTTGGAACTGGATGGGTGCTGGATTATCAAGGAATTTCGAGGAGCTGAAATGACTGAAAGTTATCAGAAGTTTTAGAGATACTTGATGCTGGTTTTTATGAGTACATTTCTATGTGTTTTCATCTATATACTTGATTATGGATCTTTTAATGAGAACATTTCCAGATGACTTCATCATTTTTGAAGAAGGATTATTGTTTTTATATTGGTTATGATATGCATGGATGAATTTATATTCATCATGTGAACTTGTACAGGTTTATAAGTACATTTTTGTTGAATACTTTGCTTTTTTGGGGTGATGTAAACGCCTTTTGTTCGATCTGTATGCTGATGATATAGATGTTTTTGAGTTTTTAAGGACTGAACATCCATCAAATTTTGATGTAAAAAGCTTTATGCTTTGATATATTTTTGTATATTTGTGTGATAATGGACATTTGATCCATCCGTACATGTAAATAAAATTTACGAATTTTTTTTCTGTGGAAAAAAAAATGTTGTATTATCTGAATAAAAATATTAGAATTCAATATATTTATAGAGATTAATAGTAATCTAAATGAAGCAAAGAAACGATGAGACGAGACGGCTCTCCCGCGGCTAGGGCCAAACCCTAGCC
>LPNX010836493.1:6105-49747 GCA_001517045.1 Pseudotsuga menziesii | reverse complement strand
GCCCCGGTTTGGGTCCGGCTCCCCCATCTTCCTCTTCATCTCTGGGGGAAAAGCTCCCTTGCTGATATAGGAAACAAGCTCGGCCGTTTCCTGGATAGCATGGAGCCTAAAGGGGATCAGTACACCTGTGCGCGCATCTGTGTAGAGTTCAATCTCGAGAAAGGGCTCTCGGAAGCCCTTCAACTCACCTTGGGCGAATGGAGTCACATCCAAGAGCTGGACTATGAGCATATTCCCTTCAAATGCCTCCGGTGCCATGTTTACGGTCATTTCGCGAAAAGCTGCCCCAAAGTCCCGGCGACGGTGGCTCCTCCCCCGGCCAATGGGGCAGACTTCCAGCCAGTTGCTAATAGGAGAAGGGCTCCCCGGAAAAAGGACTCCAAATCAGAGGTGCCCACCGCAGAAGAATCTACCCCAGCTAATAAAAATAGATTTGAAGCCCTTCAAGAACTCAATGACCAGGAACCAGAAGTAGCAGTAGCGGTTGAAGAGACGTTGGAGCCAGGTCCAGGCCGAGAAACTGAAGCACCAGTAGCAGAAGAGGTTCCAGAAGTGCGTATCCCCCTTGGTATCGCGGAAGACCCCACGCCTGAGACCCTTGGCTCGAAGAAAGATCCCATCGATTTGGGTGGCGAGACCTCAGCCCAGGTAGGGCTGGCATCCTTGGTCCCTTCAACAGAGGAAACCTCTGACTCTGAAGATTTTTTCGCTCCTTCTCCTCCCCTCACCAGAGGACGCAAGACGAATAAAGAACGTAGAGAAAAGGAAGCAGCCTCAAACATCAGCGCGGGCTCTCAGAAGACACTGGATCCTTTCATTAAGGGACACTCCTCTCTGCCGGTTTAATGCTTTGCTTCTGTATTCTTCTCTGCTCACAATTTGTGAGAGTCTACTCTTGTAAGCAGTACTTTTCTCGAAATAGTTTTAGGAACATTTGGGATTCATTTCTCAAAGCACTTTTAAGAAGTCTGACTGTTTTATTTGAGGCCATCAGCCTTCTTTCTCAGATTTCCTCCTTGTACGCCTGGCTGGGCTACAACCTTTTTTAAAATTTATAAAAAAAATTCAGTTTCTGTTAAAAAAAAAAAAATAGTAATCTAAATGAAATAAGGTAACACGGTATAAATCAAGTTGTTTCTCCATGGTCCTTCTCGTCCTGCATCATCATCCATTTCAATGATAGTGTCATCATAATCAGTCAATTCAAAACCAAAGCCACTTTAAAAATCAACGTTTAAATTTTCTTACATTTTAATTTGATATAGCAGCAGATGGTACCTTGCAGGTGAGCGTACCACCTCCTTTAAACTTTATTAGCTTTCTGGTTGGCATTAGCAGCACATGCTTCTAACTATGGCCAAATGTGTGGGATTTGCACTCATACAATAATAATAGAAATATAAAAAATTAATATGGAGAAAAATTTCTAAAAAAAAAATTAAAACTTCCCATCCAAATGGTAAAGCCATATGGAACAATGCAAAAAAGTAAAAACACATAAACTATAAACTTTCTATTCATGAATTTTATTTTTTTCTCAATTTATTTAAGCCTTATTTTTATGGTATAGCATCAATAAGATTTTGAAAAAATTCTAACATAAATTAAAATAACTAAAACTAATATTGCAGTTTACACATTTCTAAAAATTATAGGTACTTGCATGAAATTAATAGAAAAAGATGAAAAAAACTGGAAACTTTTCATCCAAATGATAAGCAATATGGAACAATGCAAAAAGCAAAAAAACAAAAACTATAAACTTTTCACTTTAATTTATCGATAGTTTCTATTCATGAATTATATTTTTTTTCTCAATTTATTTAAGTTGCATTTCTATGGTATATCACCAATCAATTTTTTTTAGCGAAAATTAAGATAGACTTTATACATTTCTAAAAATTAAATGTACTTCCATGAAATTAATAGAAAAAGGTGAAAACAATGGAAGAATAACACAAATATGTAGATATTAGGTTATAATTTTTTATTAAAATTAGATAGTGAATAAATATAATTTTTATTTTTATAAATATTAAAATTAGATAGTATTTTTTAATGTGGTTTACAATATTGGATATTGGTACTTGTTATGTTTATGGAAAAACCTCTCGGAAATCCATATGAGAATATGGGGTGGTTGAGCATATTCGGTATAGTGGGTGCTCAACAACAAGAGCATCTTATAAACCCATTTAAGGGTCCAAACATGTCACTTACAAGAATTGAACCTAGGTGAGGAGGGCAATAATCATTCCTCCCAACCACCCAAGCTATGTCCCATAGACATTTTTTTCATGTGGTTCACGGCACCGGATATCGGTACTCACTCTGTCCACGAAAAACCTCCCAGATATCTATAGGAGAACATAGGGTGGCTGAGCATTTTCGATATAGTGAGGCCTCAACAACAAGAGCATCTTATAAACCCATTTAAGAACTCAATATATCACTTATAAAAAATTAAACCTGGGTGGAGACGGTAACAATCCTTCCCCCAACTACCCAAACATCTAATAAACATATATATAATCTTATTTAAAAAAATATTCAATATTTACTATTTATAAAAAAATATAACCTTGTTTTTATATATTTCCAACATATAATGAGTTTCAACTCAATAATGATAAAAACTTAATTATCTATCAATTACTTTTGAAAAATAAAATTATAAAATTACCTTCCTCTCGTATTCCCATACCCATTCATAACTCGTGAAACTTAAAAGGCCCTTCTTTATTAAATATATATAAAGAATTGAATACCTACTATGTTTTTCATTAATAACATAAAAACAACATAATAAGAAGAAGAAGAGATGCGAGCAGAAAAGCTTCTACCTTTGAAAAATAATTAAAATGAACATTTTTTCAAAGATAAATAGAAAAAGTATTATAAAATTAACATTTTGCCAAAAATAAATAGAAAAATTATTGAAATGAACATTTTATCGAAGATAAAAAAAGAGCTTCTAAAAGAATATGGCGTATTTTATGAATAATTTTTTTAGAATTTATTATATTTATAGACATTAATAGTAATATAAATGAAATAAGGTAACACGTCATAAATGAAGTTGCTTCTTCATGGGCCCTCTCGTCTTGCATCGTCGTCCATTTCAATGATAGTGTTATCATAATCATTCAATTCAAAACCAAAACCAGTTTGAAAATCAATGTTTAAATTTTCTTACATTTGATATAGCAGCAGGTAGTACCTTGTAGGTGAGCGTATCACCTTATTTAAACTTTATTAGCTTTCTGGTTGGCATCAGCAGCACTTCCTTCTAACTATGGCCAAATGTGTGAGATTTGCACGCCGCATGAGAGCAACATAACACCCCTTGAGTTATGGAATACAATAACAATAAAAATATAAAAAAAGTAATATGGAACAAACTTATGCAAAAAAAAACAATGGAAACTTCCCATCCAAATGGTAGTCATATAGAACAATGAAAAAAAAACAAAAACACAAAAACTATAAACTTTATTCTTTGGTTTATGGGAAGTTCTATTCATGAATTTTATTTTTTTCTCAATTTATTTAAACCTGATTTTTATGGTATAGCACCAATAAGATTTTGAAAAAAATCTAACAGAAATTAAAATAACTAAAACTAATGTTGTAGTTTACACATTTTAAAAAATTAAATGTACTTGCAAGAAATTAATAGAAAAATGTGATTTTTTTTAAACATGGCATCCAAATGGTAAAGCAATATGGAACAATGCAAAAAGCAAAAAAAATAGAATTTGGATACTTTTCACTTTACTTTGTCGGAAATTTCTATTCATGAATTATATTTTTTCTCAATTTATTTAAGTTTTATTTCTATGGTATAGCACCAATCAAATTTTGAAAAATTTCCAACAGAAATTAAAATAAATAATTAAAACTAATGTTGTGCTTTACACATTTCTAAAAATTAAATGTACTTGTATGAAATTAATAAAAAAGGTGAAAAAAATAGTCTCTCCCTATGGCGAGGACTAATAAATGTCTTTCTTTATTAGATATATAAAGGATTAACACCTTGAACTTCATTGGGAGATTATTCATAAGATTTTATTCATAAGATTTTATTCCTTGATTAGTTGTTTTTGGGTTCATGCGAGATTTTTTTTAATGTTAATATCGCATGGAACACAAATATGTGAAACTTAAAAGGCCTTTCTTTATTAAATATATATAAATAATTGCATACCTATTATTTCATTCTTTTATAACATAAAAACATCATCATAATAATAAGAAAAAGAAGAAGAAGGGATGTGAGTAGCAAAGCCTCTGCCTTTGAAAAATAGTTAAAATTAACATTTTTCCAAAGATAAATAGAAAAATATTAATTAAAATGAACATTTGCCAAAGATAAATAGAAAAAATATTGAAATGAACATTTTGTCGAAGATAAAAAGCTCTTCTAAAAGCATATGTTGTATTTTCTAAATAAAATTTTTAGAATTTAATATATTTATAGAGATTAATAATAATATAAATGAAATAAGGTAACATGGTATAAATGAATTTGCTTCTCCATGGGCCTTCTTGTCCTGCATCATCATTCATTTCAATTATAGTGTCATTATAATCATTCAATTCAAAACCAAAACCAGTTCGAAAATCAATGTTTAAATTTTCTTACATTTTCATTTAATATAGCAGCAGGTAGTACGTTGTAGGTGAGCATATCAGCTCATTTAAAATTTATTAGCTTTCTGGTTAGCATCAACAGCACATCCTTCTAACTATGGCCAAATGTGTGGGATTTGTACTCTGCATGAGAGCAACACCCTTGGAGTTATGGAATACAATAAACATAGAAATATAAAAAACTAATATGGAACAAACTTATGCCAAAAAAAAATGAAAACTTCCCATCCAATTGGTAGAGCCATATGGAACAATGCAAAAAAGAAAAAACACATTAACTATCTACTTTATTCTTTAGTTGATGGAAAATTCTATTCATGAATTTTATGTTTTCTCAATTTATTTAAGCCTTATTTTTATGGTATAGCACCAATACGATTTTGGAAAAAATCTAACATAAATTAAAATAACTAAAACTAATGTTGGAGTTTACATATTTCTATAAATTAAATGTACTTGCATGAAACTAATAGAAAAATATGAAAAAAAATTGAAACATCTCATCCAAATGGTAGAGCAATATGGAACAATGCAAAAAGCAAAAAAACAGAAACTGGAAAGTTTTCCCTTTAGTTTATCGAAAGTTTCTATTCATGAATTATATTTTTTTCTCCATTTATTTAAGCTTTATTTCTATGGTATAGCACCAATCAAATTTTGAAAAAAATCCAACAGAATTTAAAATAAATATAAAAAATAACTAAAACTAATATTGCGCTTTACACATCTCTAAAAATTAAATGTACTTGCATGAGGAGGAATTGAAGGTCCACGAGAAGGTTTTCCACCACTAGCTGTTAGTTCCCAATCTGTAGTGGGGATATCGGGTATCTTGATGAAACTTTCCTTAAAACATTCTAAAACATGAGCAATGAGATCGTCAACAATGAGAACATATGTGTATTTGTCGTTGAAGTGTTTCAATGGATTTCAAGGCTCGAAAGTTGATTTCCTCTAAGAATATCCAATGTAAGGTATCTTATCAGCCTTCTTGTTGAGTGCACGGGTTTATTGTTTGAATAGTCTCTATCTACTTAGTAGGAACAACATAATCATCATCAGTAACACTAGGATAAATTTCAAGATTCAAAACTTGATAATCAAAAGAAATATAAAGATTAGAACTAGTAGACTAAAAAAAGGGTTCAATGTCTTTGAAAGATGTTTCTTTACTGGATGTGTCAATGTGCTATGGTGGAGGTATGTTGTTGAACAGAAGTTGAGTTTTTTTTTTGGAAATAAAAAGTTTATGTTACTTCATAGATAAACCAAATACATATCGCTCATTTTCAGAGCAGCATAGTTTCAACATCACCAGTCTTTTCCAGCACTACATACATTCTAAAAAATGTCACATTGTTCTGAACATATTCCCCAAAAAGAAGATATTTCCTATCCTTAATTATGATATAATCCAAGGCTATTATACTAACACTATAAGGAAAATAGAAAATAGCTTCACACAGTGCCATTAACTGAAAATCAAACCAGGTTCTTGGATTGGTCCCCCAAGCTAGTTATCTCCGCAACAGTCAGTTGGATCCCCTCGGTTAGCTTCAAAGCATCGATTCCATCCTTCTTCTGATCCCTTCTTTGGCACGACCTCACATTGGGTCCTCTACACTCCACATTTTGCATCCCTGAACTGTAAAACTGGAGCCCCATACAGAACACAATCAAGTCAATTTTGCGGTGCATCAGTATGTAGTCTGTGTACTTGTGATCCTTCCATATATGAACCGGCTCCTCATCACCCTTCCTTTTGGAAGAACCACCCATAGACACATGTGATATTAAGTTCTTCATCACCTAGTATAAAATTATCATCCTTTCATATGCAACGGCCCTTCCGACTGTGGTTCTAGGGTCCAGAACCCATTCCTCAACCTCCATCTAAATATCCTCAATTGGAACCATCTGAAATTCTTTCCACAACTGTTTCCGACATTATCGATATCATTTCGGATCTCCAGGGGGATGCGATCCTTAAAAGAAAGAAGCTTCCCCTTGGGCCTGAGTTTGGGTGTGCGTTTATCGGCCCCTCTAACCCCCCTTCCTTCCCAGCCACTTCTCCTTCCCACGTTGTCTTGCATTTCCCAACCCCATCCCAGTCTCCACATTCATGGGTCATTTAGGGTCCATTCTGGGGAGACACAAAGGAACCCACACACATATAGATGAGTACCTAGCAGCTAAACTATCTCTGGACACCTCCCTGGATGACTTTCCCTCAGCGGGAGCAGAAAAAACAGAAACTTCACGGAGAAAACGAATGGGGAGGAAGAGGAAATCCCTTGGATATAAGGTCGAGGAAGCCATAATTGCCATAACCTGTATGAAATTTCCCTTCGCCTTCCAGTACTTTCCCTCACCCACAAACGTATCAATCACTGATCTTAACATCGTACCTAGATTAATTACCCGATCTAGACACTGGTGCGTATCCAGATTCCATCTTTTCCCATGCTTGTTCTCATACCCTTTAGTACCCAACTCTGCAGTGAGGGTGGTTATACTCATCACGTTCTCCATAATTGATCTTGGGGAGATGACATCACAGCTAGGGCCATCGTCTCCCTCCTGTCACCATCATGGGATGCATGTCCAATCCGTTCCATCTGTTTCCTTATCTCATAATCTAGGGAGGCCAGATGGCTACATGTCACGTCCCCTCATGTCTACCCGAGAGCGAACGTGACCATGATGTGATCTAATCTGGGAAGCTAGCCCCATTTACGTAAATATAAAATGCATTGAACTTAAACATACACAGATGCATAAAATGTTAACATACAACGAACGAAAAATACATTCATTCACAATATTTAACATGTTCATCATTTTTCATTAAGCAAAAAATACAACTACAAAGATCAAATAGACAAGAGACACTTATCTTAGGAGAAGCTTGTCCCGCAACCATCTACGTCGCTGCAACATTCCACCCAAGCATAGGCCAATGTGCTCATCAATCTCTCAGCAACACTGGCACCCCTGAGTTGGGCATGATTCCCGCAAAGAATAAGGGAACACTTGCAGACTCACACATAGTCGAGGATTTATCAAAATTCAGCCAAGCCAACACAGTTGGGTTTATCAAGCTACAAAGGAGCTGGAAAAGATGACTGCTAAGCTAGTGAGCTCAACCATAGAGCTATGGACACCTGCACCAGATCTAGCCTAGCTTCTAAAACATCTACACACCCAACACAAGGAGCATACCCTTATCTAATACACAGTCGCTTAGGCTATGCCTTCCTTTCCAGTGCTATTCAGGGTGTGCAAAGAAGAAAAACAGTCCCCTAGATCTGTCTGTGAGGTTCCTTCTCACACTAATTTTATCAAGCTAGTTCAGACCCCATTTCCACTCCCAAACCGGTTCAAATACCAAACAAAGATGTACACACAACAATTATAGTTCTGGGATTGAAGGAAAACATCACAAAGGCCAAAATTGGGAATGACAATTGAGTAAAACAGCTCAGCCTGTGCAATTCAATTTCCAGAGTCATTTATGGTCCTAACGTGGCCAAAACGAGCTCAACAACACCCAAAAATCGTGGGTATCTTCTCCCACTTGTTGTGCAACCCAAAAACGTTTTTACTAGCCAAGTAATGAGGAAAACAACCACACAGCAGAGATCCCAGCCATTGACTGTTAGTAAAACAACTTCCCAGCCATGGGAAAAAAAACACACAAAACTAAAAAAACGTGGATGAGAGTGCCTAGGAGCTCCCAAAAACATGGTGAAGACAAAAAAGTGAATGCATGAAGGAATGGGCAGCATTTTTGGGCAATAACTTGCCCCATAAGTCAAAATTGTGTTTCCCAAAAACTGATGGCTTCTCTAATTCGAATTTGGGTTGTCATACCTTGCCCATCCCATGCAA
Source organism: Pseudotsuga menziesii (assembly GCA_001517045.1). NCBI lineage: Eukaryota > Viridiplantae > Streptophyta > Pinopsida > Pinales > Pinaceae > Pseudotsuga > Pseudotsuga menziesii. The sequence goes on along the minus strand of LPNX010836493.1, from coordinate 41,200 downwards.
TAACCACCTCAACCAATTTCTGGCAGTAATAAATGATTGGNAAGGTAATTGACAGTTTGATGGGTTCTCCCTTTGACATTGGGCTTTTCCCCATTGGTGCAAGGGTTTGAATATCCCCCCCCCCCTTATCCTTAGGAAATCATGCCCCCGTCTCATTATTTGTTGCATTGACATAGCTTGTTGTGGGTTTTTAATTAAATTGCATATTTACATGATGTCCAAAATTATAATATGTCGGCTAGCACAAAATACCATCAGCAACGGTTTTTAATCGCCGAAACATAAAACGCTAAATCGATGGTGGGGATTTTGCCGTTAGCTCCACACCATGATTAATTACAATATAGACATCATATATATTTAATGAAAATGGGGAAAAAACCGGGGTGTTACACTACAGTTAGGGGACTACATTTAATTTCTAAAATCAACCATGGAACCCGAGAGGTGGGCCCTACCCCCTTCTGCTCCGAGGTTGGCAAGGAGGCATGACACCTTGTTTGTTTCCCATCTTACGTGGCTAAAGGAACCCATTTTGTGAAAGGAGACAAGGGTCCTCAAGGTGTCCAACCTGCTTGAAAGCCTCTAGCTAGGAGTTATTTTCTCTGTAGATTTCCCATTAGCTAATTATTTCCCCATTTGAATTATAACGCTAGAGTCCCCTTCCACTATAACTGGCAGCTAGCCTTCCGCAACTGCAAGCTTGATCCCCTGGACGAGGCCTTCCAATTCTACAGAATTCTTAGTGTCATAACCTATGTGACCAAAAAAGACCTTCATTATTACTCCTGCATCATTCCTACAAACGCCCTGGAACCCTACTGCTCCTGGGTTTCCTTTAGTTTCCCCATCAACATTGATTTTGAACGAGTGAAGAGGAGGGGGAGACCAAGAATTTGGACTAAATGGTCTGCAAATTTTTTCCCTCCGTCTAAGCCCATCCAAGTCTCTTATTCCCAAACCCCAGCCATCCACAATGCAAGCTTCATCCTCTGAGAAGTTCTTGTCTTTCTCTCTCCACTACATACTTCTAATAGTTTCCAGGAGATTCTTGACCAATTTCCACCACACCTCCTCTTCATTGAATTTCCTATGTTGAAATATGCTGTAATTTCTTTCCTTTCAAGTAGTGCACATAACCATCCCTGGAAACATCATCCATAGAGTCCGTAGAATTGGATTTTTAAAGGATTTAAGATTCCAATCACGCATAGACTAGTTACCCGATTGATCTCTTATTCAGTCGCTCCTCCGGAATATCATGGCACCTCTATCCCACAGTGAAGTCGTATAGGGGCAGTTGTCCAACAGATGCTCCATATTTTATTCACTATTGAAGCTTAAAACACATTGGGATGGACCATGAATCCCTCATTTCCTTAGATTTCCTCCAGTTAAGATCCTGCAGTTGACAACCAACCAACAAAAGGTGGAAACCTTTGGCCATGGATTTGTATTCCATATCTTCTGCCAAATTGCTTCTCCATCCTCCTCATGGCTAATGCGAATATCATAGGCTTCTTTAATGCTAAACGTGCCTTTATGTTTGTATCCCCGCCTCAATTTATCAAGCCCTGTCTTAATATGAATGAATCTCTCCCGGATGGCTTCCTGGAAAGAGCGAAGATCGTATTTGGAGATTAGACCTTCCATCCCAACCTGGTTCAACCATTTCCTTTGTTCCTCCAAGGGGTGATCTTCCCAGTGGTGAAAAATCTTGAATTTTCCTTCTTCCATCCCTCTAGCCATGATAGTCTTCCATCTAGGATCCTCTCCCAATTTGGGAAGCTGATTCCAAGAATCAACCCAGAAATTGGCAAGATCACCATCACATATTTCCCAAAATCTATGATCGTGAACAAGCTTTCGGCCTAATTGGGATTTCATCCATATATGTGATCCTGACCTCTCCTCATTGTATCGAATCAAGTGTCCCTTGTTCTGTCCCTGACATATTTCACATGCCACAATCTCGCCCATGGTTCCATATTGTGATTGCACTAGCGCCACCAAATTTTAGAGCCTCGGATCTCACTCATAACTTCAGGATCCTTGAGACCCAAACCCCCTCTGTCCTTGGGGAAGCAAATTTTGTCCCTTCCCACCAAGGAAAATTTGGACTTCTCTCCCCTTCCTCCCCAAAGAAAATTCCTCTCGATACTTCTAATTTCCTTTATAACCGGTTTTAGCTCTGAGAGCACAGACAAGAGGTAAATCGAAATTGCTTGAAGAACAACTTTAACCAGGGTTAACCTATTAGGAAGGTTTAGAGTTCAAAGCATCCAGCTTGATAACCTTCTTTTAAGTCTATCTAAAAGGTCTTTCTAGGACACCTTCTTGATGGTACCTTCCCCTAAGGGATCCCCCATATATTTGGATGGGAGGGTTCCTTTGGAAAAACCCAGAATCTGAACTATATTCCTCTGTGCAAGGGGGGCATTATTAAAGAAAAAAACATGCTATTTATCAGCATTAACTTCAAGCCCTAAATCTTTTGCAAAAATCCTTAGACTTCTCTTAAAAACTAGGGACTCTTGGACCGAAGGGTGCCCCATTAACATCGTGTCATCCACGAATTGCTAGTGAGTCTGTTTATCCATTCCCCCGTGAAGGTCAAGCCCACATATCTCTCCACTTGTAGATTTTTCTTGGAGGAGCTTACTCATCCCCTCCGCCATTAAGATGAAGAGAAAAGTGGAGATTGGATCCCCCTGTCTGATTCCACAGGATAGGTGGAAAAGTATCGTCGGTGATCCATTCATCAGATAGAGAAAAAGGGGGTGGATACCAGATTCATTATCCACTCCATCCATTCTATTCGAAACCAAAAGCTTCCAAAATATTTGTCATATATTTCCAACTTAATTTATCATAAGCTTTTTCTATATCCAGTTTTATCAACATGCCTGGTTTCTCAGTCACCTTTAAAGAGTGGACAGTTTCTTGGACCAGGATAATCCCATCCAAAATCTTTCTTCCTTCCACAAATCCTTATTATTCCGGGCTAATCAGGTCAGGGAGGAGCGGCTTTAAACTATTGGCTATCACTTTAGTTATAATTTTGTAAATGACATTGCAAAAGGTGATGGGTCTGAACTTACTTGGGGAATCAACTCCCTCCCCTTTTGGAATCAGGTCTAGGAAAGTGGCACTAAAATCCTTTAAGACTCCACGGTTACACTGTCATTCCTCCATCATTTCCATAACTTCCTCCTTTATCAAGTCCCAAAAGAAGTGGAAAAAATTTGTAGTGAAGCCATCTGGCCCTGGTGCTTTCCCTAAGGCCATATGATGCATAGCTTCCTCCATATTTTGCATAGATATTAGATTAAATAACATCTCATTATACTCTCTGGTAATCACCCTATGGATAAGTCCGGTGATCCTTGCTATCTCTTGGCTCCTATCACCTCTATCCTTAGTCATTGTCTCCTCAGAGTGGTGAACCAATTCTTCCTCAATTTCTCCTCTAGATTCATCCTAGTTTCCATCAGCTTTCCTTAGTTTGTGAATCTTTGACCTATGTATATTATGGAGGACTGAATTATGAAATAATTTGGTTTTCTTCTCGCCCTCCTAAAACCATTGATTCCTAGATTTTTGTTTCCATAAGATCTCCTCTTGTTTTTCCCTAGATTCCAACTGATTCAACGAATCTTTCTGCTTATACTTCAACTCCTCATCCCATCCTTCCTCCATCCATATTCAGTGGATGTGCTCGATGTCATCAATTAACCTCCTCTTATCTTGAAAAATGTTCCCAAATTCTTCCTTATTCCACATGCGTATTTTGGCTTTGAGAGCCTTTAACTTTTGTTGGAACTGGTACATTCCCGTACCCATGGGGGGAACCAATTCCTACCACCACTGACCTACCAAATCCTTGAAGTCTTTATGCTCCAACCAAAATTGTTCAAACCTAAAAAATTTCCTCAAGATGGCATTCGACCAATCCCATTTGAGGCTTATGGGCAAATGGTCTGACCCCGCAGCCGGGAGGACACTAGCATTGATTTCCCCGGTACCTCTGGAAATTTCCTTCGTAACCAGAAATATGTCAATTCTCGAATCCACAAGGTGTTATCCCCCGCGCTTATTGTTCCATGTGTACCACCCATCTCCTGTTTCGAGATCTATAAGAGGATTGTGGGCCAGAAGGTCCCTGAAAGCTTCTTGGAATCTGTCAAAGACATGCCTTCCACCCTTTTTCCCTTGGAGAGGTTATCAGGTTGAAATCCCCTCCTATAATCCAGGAACCTTCACAAGCTTGATCCTTTATCCAATTCATAAAATTCAAAAAAAAAAATTTGAGGAAAATCACTTGGGCCATAGATATTCACCAAGGCGCCCTTTGCCCCTGAATCTAAGAAGATAAAATTGGATATCAGAGAGAACTGGGTGGCCCTCCATTTCGATAGGTAAATAGAATTGGTTTCCAAATAATAGGTAAACCGTCGGCCATTCTTTCATCCTCAACCGCCATAACCCTAGTTCCTTTCCAAATCTTCTGTCCTAGTTTCTCCATTACTTCTGAACTACACTTTGTTTCTTGTACAAAAAGAACATTTGGATTTTCCTATTTGACCCTCCTTGTTAAGGTCTTTATTTTCCTAGGATGGTTGCATCCCCATATGTTCTAGAAAACTATATTCATTGTTTAACCTTATTTACTTCATAGAATATCACCATTATCATTGGATATTGGCATGATTCTATTAACTTTACTCCTACCTCTGCAATCCTCTGCTTATTCGTCTTCCTCCCTCTTTTCAGATCCTCCTCTAGAGATTTTCTTTTGTTTCCTTTATGAGGATCAGCAGCTATCCCCAGTTGTTGGTGAGCTCTATTTTTATGATTGCTTCCTGGAGCAATTTTGATTGTCTTCTAGATACATACCCCTAACCTTTATTATCACATTCCTTCTCGATCTCATACAAATCGAGATCTCCCGGCTCCATTTCTTCCACACCGTCTTCATCCATTTTCCTTGATGTGGTCCTCCTTCTCCTTCCTGCTACATGTTTCCATTCCCTTTCCACCATTTTGTTGCTTTGGTTTCTCTACCTTGTTCCTTTCTTCCTCTACATCCTATCCTTTTTCCTCCAAGATATGAAAAGTATTGTTGTTGGTAACCACCTTTCCCTGGTTTTCTTTCATCGTATTCTGCTACCCACCCACCTTATTCTTTTTTTTTTCTTCGCACTTGCGTGAATCCTTTCCCATCTTTCTCTCATCCCTGGGGTTGCTTGGAGATGGGTTGAACCTGGATCAACTGCGGGAATTTCCTACCAAAATGACCATACCCATGACACTGTCTACACCTGAATGGAAGATGTTCATAGTCGATTAGCTGAACCCACTACTCATCATCCTAGTTCAGACCGATAGCTTTCGGTAAATATTTTGAAAGATCCATGTAGACACAGATGCGAACAAAATCTATATACCTTTGTTTTTTGGTCTGTCTGCAACCTTTACAAATTCCCCGATCGTGTTACCAATGTCTTGCAAGATTTATAGATCCTAGTATTTTAAAGGAAGGGAAAACAACCAGATCCAAACTGGAGCAACCTTCATGTCCTCCATTTCCATATTAAATATCTATTTCCATGGTATTAGATACAACCCCGCTGAGAAGAAAAAATAGGGCCCTCCATCAAGAACACTATCACGATCTTCCTGGTTGAAAAAGATGATAGTAAAGAAACCCTTTGATCCCAAATGGAGATCATAGTGACATTTAGGGTTCCAGTTACTCTTGATCCAACAAACTAGATCTCTCTCGCGAGGCCAAACCCCCACAAACTTTCCAATGAGGGCTTTCTCCTTCCATAGCTCAAATTTTCCTCTAATCTTGTCAAATCTGATCCGAATGGCCGGTATGGTCTAGTTTTTCGGGAGACAACCTCTCGATCCTGTTCTCCTTCCATTACCTTTTCCAACTCCATTACCATCCCCAATATCGCTCCTTCCATCCTTTTAGCCAGGAATCTGGCCCCCAACGGCTGTTGTCTCCATGACCAGCCGTGGGGGTGTTACAACCCCCACCCTATACGATATCCTTGTATACTCCTATGTAGCCACAACCTTGTATATTTCCTTCACCTTCCTCAGTCCAAAATCCTTGCCGCTCCAAGGATAGTACGAAAATTTCCTGAGACTTTTGCACCGGTTGCAAAAATGGACTCCATCCGCCTAGTTTTGGCAATTTCAGCATCTAAGCACTGGGAAGTGCATCATATGGATGTTAAGTCAGCCTTTATACATGGAGATATTCATGAGGAGATATACATGAAGCAGCCTGAGGTATATATCTCTAATCCATCTTTGGTTTGCAAGCTAAAGAAGTCACTATATGGGTTAAAACAGGCCCCAAGAGAGTGGTATTCCAAGATGGATGCCTTCCATCTCTCGCAAAACTTCCAAATGTGTATATACAACAGTCTGATGGTCATTTGATTATTATTGTTTTATATGTTGATGACTTACTAATCACAGGTAGCACAGTTGCTTCTATTTCAGCCATCAAAACTACTCTCCACAATGCATTTGAAATGAGCGATTTGGGGCTCTTAAAACAATTTTTGGGGCTCGAAATTGAGAAAAATTATGATGGGATAATGGTCACTCAGTCCAAATACATATGAGACCTATTATTCAAGTTTAACATGGCTGAATGTAGGTTTTCACTATTCCCTTTCCTTTCAGGGATCAACATTGAAGAAGGAAAAAGCACACCTCCCATGGATTGCACTATTTATCGACAACCGATTGGTAGCATGTTGTACTTGACACATTCTCGGCATGATATCTGTTATGCCATGAATGTTGTATCAAGGTACATATAGCAGGCCCATGATATTCATTGGAAGGCAGCCAAGAGGATCCTCCAATATATTCAGGGAACCAAGACCTACGACATTCACTATGTTGCAGACTCCGAGCTAGAGCTGGTTGGATACACAGATTCCGATTGGGCGGGTGATTCTATTGATCAGAAGTCTACTTCTGGATATGTATTCATGCTTGGTGGTGGCCTTATTTGCTGGTCTGGCAAAAAGCAGGCTCCCATAGCATTATCTTCAGCAGAGGTCGAGTATCAAGGAGCGGTGAATGCTTGCATCCAAGCAGTTTGGTTGCAAGGCATTCTTTCAGAGTTTGATATTGGTAGTACTTTGTCCACTGTCCTCTTTTGTGACAATCAAAGTTCTATTAAGATATCCACAGATCCAGTTACCAGACAGAGGACCAAGCATGTAGAGATTCACATGCACTATATCAGGGAGCTAGTGCATGACAGGACCATCATTCTGCAATACTACTCGACTGATGAGCAGATTGTAGACATCTTCACCAATAACTTTTCACAAAAGAATTTCACTTACCTCCGTTCACTGTTGGGGGTGAGTCCATCAAGGTGATCAGACTACTTTCAGTGTTCAGCTTGAGGGGGGGTTTTCCCACTGGGTTTTCCATCTTTTCCTCACTTAGTTTGGTTTTTAGCATTGTTTGAGTTTCAGTATTGTACAGGGTGACCTATGGCCTTAGTTGCCGGGGCCCTAGCATTTTTATACATTTTATGTTTTCTACTCCTCCTGAGTATAGCTTAAGGGGTTGTGTTGGAGACATTTACCACCATACACACTCATTTTGGTCAATTTGGCCTAGTTAAACCACTATCCTAAGCTTTATTAACTTAATTGAGATCAGAGGAGCACTAGATGACATCACCAAGATCATACCCACGCCTACCTTCAGTCAAGGAGGCTAACTTAGCTTTCTCCTACATTCGGGGAGGCTAACTGGAGCACTCCGAGGGTGATCTGAGTGTCATTAATGCCCCATATTGCTAACTGATGGTTACAATCGATTAAACAGAGCAGTGAAGGTGCCTTCCTTCGTTAAATTGATTATTTAATGAACTGGAGTCAACAGGGGCACCTCCAACCACTTCTGATGGTCAGTTACACTTCAGTTAACCTCATCAGGGTTCATTGGAGTCATTTATGCACTACCACTTGTTGGTTGGCTTGCAGTCACATGTGTCTGAGATACTTTCAGTTAGACTCGGTCATTTATTGCACTCTGATTTCAGTTAGGGCTCAGTTGAGTCAATTAGGGTTTTGATCAGTGGTTAACTTGAGTGTTGACTATGGCTTACATTCAGTTAAGCTAGACTCACTCATTCAATTCGAATGACCTCCTTGGGAATTCGAATTGCTTTGTCATTCATTCTTGCAGCATGATCATTGTATTGTATTACTCATTCTTTTTGTGAATATACAGAGCGACTACTCATTTTGTAGCACTGTTACACCATTTTCATGCCTTATTGTTATTAATTTTTTATGAGATTGTGTTTTAGTCCCTAGATTGCTGTGACAGATTAATAGGCGAAATGTGTGGGATTTGCACTCTGCATGAGAGCAGCACCCTTGGAGTTATGGAATATAATAACAATAGAAATATAAAAAAATAAAATGGAGAAAAAATTCTGAAAAAAAAATGGAAACTTCCCATCCAAATGGTAAAGCCATATGGAACAATGCAAAAAAACAAAAACACATAAACTATAAACTTTCCTCTTTGGTTTATGGCAAGTTTCTCTTCATGAATTTTATTTTTTTCTCAATTTATTTAAGCCTTATTTTTATGATATAACATTAATAAGATTTTGAAAAAAATCTAACATAAATTAAAATAACTACAACTAATGTTGCATTTTACACATTTCTAAAAATTAAATGTACTTGTATGAGACTAATATGAAAAGATGAAAAACATTTAGAAACTTCTCATCAAAATGGTAGAAAAATATGGAACAATGTAAAAAGAAAAAATACATAAATTAGAAACTTTTCCCTTTAGTTTATTGAAAGTTTCTATTTATGAATTCTATTTTTTTCTCAATTTATTTAAGCTTTATTTCTATGGTATATCACCAATGAAATTTTGAAAAAAATTCAACTAAAATTAAAATAAACTTTGCACATTTTTAAAAATTAAATGTACTTGCATGAAGTTAATAGAAAAAAGGTGAAAACAATAAAAACATAACAAAAATAGTTAAATATATTTAAAATATAAGTTTTTAAATTTTGTTTTTTAAAAGTAAATAGTGTAAAAAAAAATATGCAGATACGGTTAGAGTTAGATTATAATTTTTATATTTTGCTTTTTAAAAAATAAATAAGGTAGAAAAAGGATTATTTTTTCTAATTATAAAATAAAATAAAATAACTTTAGTGTGTAATTAGATTGGCATATTCTCATACATTTTATTCAAATCGAAATGGATGTAAGTGGAAAAATAAACTCCATTTTTAAATAAATATAAATTTTACTATAATAAATATTAAAATTAGATAGTATTTTTTTGGTATAGTGGGTGTTTAACAATAAAAGCATTTTATAAACTTATTTAAGGGTTCAAACAACTCATTTATAAGAATTGAATTTGAGTAAGGAGGGAAATAATCATTTCTCCCAACCACTCAAGCTATGTTCAATACACATTTTTTTCATGTGGTTCACGACACCGGATATCGGTGCTCACTATGCCCACGAAAAACCTTCCCGAGATCTACAAGAGAACATAGGTTTGCTGAGGATTTTCAGTATAGTGGGGCCTCAACAACAAGAACATCTTATAAACCCATTTAGGAGCTCAATATGTCACTTATAAGGAATTAAACCTAGGTAGGAAGGGTAACAATCAGTACTCCCAACCACCCAAACTACATCTAATAAACATATATATATATAATCTTATTTTAAAAATGTTTAATATTTACTAATTATAAAAAAGTAAAACCTTTTGTATATTTTCAACATATAATCAGTTTCAACTCAATAATTATAAAAACTTAATTATATATGAATTACTTAGAAAACAAAATTATAATATTACCCTCCTTCCATAGTCACATACCCTTTCATAGCTGGTAAAAGGCCTTTCTTTATTAAATATATATAAAGAATTGAATATCTATTATGTTTTTCTTTTATAACATAAAAAACAACATTATAATAATGATAATGAGAAGAAGAAGAGGAGATGCGAGCACCAAAGTCTTTATCTTTGAAAAATAATTAAAATGAATATTTTGGCAAAAATAAATAGAAAAAATATTAATTAAAAAAAATATTTTACCAAAGATAAATAGAAAAATTATTAAAATAAACATTTTGCCAAAAATAAAAAGCTCTTCTAAAAACATATGTTGTATTTTATGAATAATTTTTTTAGAATTTAATATATTTATAGAGATTAATAGTAATCTAAATGAAATAAGGTAACACAGTATAAATGAAGTTGCTTCTCCATGGGTCTTCTTGTCTTGCATCATCATCCATTCCAATGCTAGTGTCATCATAATCATTCAATTCAAGACCAAAACGAGTTTGAAAATCAATGTTTAAATTTTCTTACATTTTCATTTGATACAGCAGCAGGTAGTACATTGTAGGTGAGCGTATCACTTTATTTAAACTTTATTAGCTTTATCGTTGGCATCAACAGCAAATCCTTCTAACTATGGCCAAATGTGTGGGATTTGCACTCTGCATGAGAGCAGCACAACACCCTTGGAGTTATGGAATACAATAACAATAGAAATATAAAAAAGTAATATGGAACAAACTTATGCAAAAAAAAAAATGAAAACTTCCTATCCAAATGGTAGAGCCATATGGAACAATGCAAAAAAAACAAAAACACTTTAACTATAAACTTTATTCTTTAGTTTATGGAAAGTTTGTATTCAAGAATTTTATTTTTAACTCAAGCCTTATTTTTACGGTATAGCACCAATAAGATTTTGAAAAAATTCTAACAGAAATTAAAATAACTAGAACTAATGTTGTAGTTTACACATTTCTAAGAATTAAATGTATTTGCATGAAATTAATAAAAAAAAGGTGAAATTTTTTGGAAACATCCCATCCAAATGGAAGAGCAATATGGACAATGCAAAAAACAAAAAAAACAAAAACTCAAAAGTTTTCACTTTAGTTTATTGGAAGTTTCTATTCATGAATTATAATTTTTTCTCAATTTATTTAAGCTTTATTTCTATGATATAGCACCAATCAAATTTTGAAAAAAATCCAACAGAAATTAAAATAAATATAAAAAATAACTAAAACTAATGTTGTCCTTTACACATTTCTAAAAATTAAATATACTTGCATGAAATTAATAAAAAAGATGAAAACAATAGTTTATGCCTACAGTAGCGACTAAAAACAATAGTCTCTATGGCAATGACTAATAAATGCCTTTCTCTATTAGATATATAAATGATTAACACTTTGAACTTCATTGGGAGATTATTCGTGAGATTTTATTCCTTGAAAAGTTGTTTTTGGGTTCGTGGGAGATTTTTTTTAAATGTTAATATTGCATGGAACACAACTATGTGAAACTTAAAAGGCCTTTCTTTATTAAATATATATAAAGAATTGAATGCCTATTATGTCTTTATTTTATAACATAAAAACATCATAATAAGAAGAAGAAGAAGAAGGGATGCGAGCAGCAAAGCTTCTGTCTTTGAAAATAATTAAAACGAACATTTTGCCAAAGATAAATATAGAAATTATTAATTGAAATGAACATTTGCCAAATATAAATAGAAAAATTATTGAAATGAACATTTTGTCGAAGATAAAAAGCTCTTCTAAAAGCATATGTTATATTTTATGAATAAAATTTTTAGAATTTAATATATTTATAGAAATTAATTATTAATCTAAATGAAATAAGGTAGCACGGTATAAATGAAGTTGCTTCTCCATGGGCCTTCGTGTCCCACATCATCATCCATTTCAATGATAGTGTCATCATAATCATTCAATTCAAAACCAAAACGAGTTTGAAAATCAATGTTTAAATTTTCTTACATTTTCATTTGATATAGTAGCAGGTAGTACCTTGTAGGTGAGCATATCACCTCATTTAAACTTTATTAGCTTTCTGGTTGGCATCAACAACACATCCTTCTAACTATGGTCAAATCTATGGGATTTTCACTTTGCATGAGAGCAACACCCTTGGAGTTATGGAATATAATAACAATAGAAATATAAAAAAGTAATATGGAACAAACTTATGCCAAAAAAAATGGAAACTTTCCATCCAAATGGTAGAGCCATATGGAACAATGCAAAAAAGAAAAAACACATGAACTATAAACTTTACTCTTTAGTTTATGGGAAGTTTTTTATTCATGAATTTTATTTTTTTCTCATTTTATTTAAGCTTTATTTTTATGGTATAGCACCAATAAGATTTTGAAAAAATTATAACAGAAATTAAAATAACTAAAACTAATGTTGCAGTTTACACATTTCTAAGAATTAAATGTACTTGCATGAAATTAATAGAAAAAGCTGGATTTTTTTGGAAACAGCTCATCCAAATGGAAGAGGAATATGGAACAATGCAAAAAACAAAAAAACATAAACTCAAAAGTTTTCACTTTAGTTTATCGGAAGTTTCTATTCATGAATTATATTTTTTTCTCAAATTATTTAAGCTTTATTTCTATGGTATAGCACCAATCAAATTTTGAAAAAATTCCAACGGAAATTAAAATAAATAAACTAAATATAAAAAAATAACTAAAACTAATTGTGCGCTTGACACATTTCTAAAACTTAAATGTACTTGCATGAGAAGGACTTGAAGGTCCACGAGAAGGTTTTCCACAACTAATTGTTAGTTCCCAATCTGTAGTGGGGATATCGGGTATCTTGATGAAGCTTTCCTTAAAACACTCTAAAACATGAGAAATGAAATCATCAAAATGAGAACATATGTGTATTTGTCGTTGAACTATTTCAATGGATTTCGAGGCTCGAAAACTAATTTCCTATGAGAATCTCCAATGTAAGGTAGCTTATCGGTCTTCTTGTTGAGTGCACGAGTTAGTGTTTGAATAGTCTCTATCTGCTTAGTAGAAACAACATAACCATCATCAATAGCACTAGGAGAATTTCAAGATTCAAAACTTGATAATCGAAAGCAATATAAAGATTAGGACTAGTAGACTAAAAAAAGGGTTCAATGTCTTTAAAAGATGTTTCTTTACTGGATGTGCCAATGTGCTATGGTGGGGGTATGTTGCTAAACGGAATTTGAGTTGGGGAAGACTTAGGAGTCTTTTTATTTTGTGATCAGATCATTACACATTCATACATATTTTTACTCGTCATTATTTAGTTTCCACAAAATTGTTTCCTTCAAAGAGCCTAGCATAAAAATGTTAGAAACTAGAAAACAACTTACAATCATCTTTGAAATGAAACTAATATATAGAAAATCAAATGAATTAAACTAATGGCCCTCCTTCTCAGGCATCAATTTGTTTACAATGGTAAAACCCCGCCAGTCAACAAGGCAAGAATGCTTGATGGCAAGTCCTAATTATACCCACTCTTGTTTGGTATGGCACCTATGAGTAGTATGTGGACTTGGTTGCCACTAAGTGTTTGTGTAATATTTGATTCAAAGCTTGGCTAAGGGTATTTTTGATGGAGGTGGTGGCTAGGTAGGGTCTTGGCAGCTTCAGAGGTCCATTCCTTAGTATACCTACCGAATAAATAGGCATGACATAGGACAAAGACGGAGGTACATTTATGGATTATAAATATTATATTCATTGCAGAAGAGTTGATCGATCTCCCATAAATACAAAATCACATTAGATTGATATCCCATTCGAACAACTTGAGGACAACTAAAGAAGAGAGCGACATCAAAGACATTAGGAAGGATCAGTGCCTCATAACCCAATATAATGAAGTTATTTAAATACTAGTATATCATTAGTTTCTTCTATTTATTTTATCGATTTTCTTTTGCTTCTATGGTATAAGTCTTCTCCCATTTTTCACCATTGTTGTATGTTTCCATAGGCCTATAGGTTTTGGGATTCCTTGAAAACTCCCAACATTATTTATGTTATCATTTCATGTCTTGATACCTTCCCTACTGAACTGGGTAGATGGTGCCATCTCCAATCCAAATTAGTTTATAACAGGAAGAAAAATTCATTACAATGGAGTCAAAAACAACAATATCAATGACATTTTCATATTTTGGAGTAGACATAGTGATTATAATCCCAAGATCTGAAAGGTTTGTTTTGTTTTTCCCTCTTTAACAGGTTTGAAATCAACTCAAATGCTTAATTCTCATTCAAACCAAATGGGAATTCACAAAATCTCTATAGTTTCAATCCATCAAGCACAATTGAGAGATACCAAATCCAATTAAGTATTTGCAGTTAATCACAAGTAAAGATAAAATATCCAGGTATGAATACTTTGGAAGGCTAAGATGAAATTTCAAAACCTCAAATTGCGATATTTATGGTCTTATGCACATTTATGTTTATGACTCCTAAAGAGTAAATATATCATATTGACATGGAACTACAGTTCGAGTAGGAAGAGTTATGGCTATGGTTGTGGTGGTTAAAGAATATATTTGCCATTTTTAATGAGACTTAAATATTTATAAAAACAATAAAACATTTTCATCGAACCAAAAATCTCCTATTCACATGCAAACTAGAAATTGAATTTGAGTAAGTGCTATGTTTATGATTTAAATTAATAAGAAGTTATATTTATGAATAAGATGGAAATTGAATTGAAGAGTTATGTTTACGATTTCAATAAGATTCTCTAAGTTACAGTGTAATATGAATATCTAAGTAGAAAAATGAATGCTAGTATTTTTTCTCTACATCATGGGTCATTTTGACACATGGTTTCCCGAAGGGATATATAGTATATACTAATTGGGGGTATAATGAACTCCATATGGATCGAAATATTATGTGCAGGGAGACAAACTTGTTGCATGTCCATTTGCAAACGCATTTGTCTATGCTAGTAGAACAATCTAGAAGTTTGCTTGCTTACTGTTTAAACCTTCTTAAATGAATGTATAGTATACACGTACACATGTATTGACTTTAAATGGTACTTCTCAATGTCTTAAAGATTTGTTTTCATTCTTTGCAAGATATGATGGAGATTCATAATATGCACAGAGGACAACTATTAGCAGCTGACACGATGGTACTTGTGGAGACTCTTCATTCTATTGGAACCCATGCACATAGAATAAATAGCGATTATGCTCTTCGTTCAAAGCTGCAAGAACATGATAACATGGAACAAATGACAGATCCTCCTCCACTGTGACTAGAGAGTAAGTCCTAACAGGCCTCATTGAATTTGTTGCAGAACTTGATAGTTGATAGGTCTATACATAATAAATAAGATGAAGTAGAGGCCCATCTTGTAGAATTGTGTGAAGAATTTTTGCATGTATACTTCCTCATCTAGGGTTGTAGTTGAAAAATATATTAGTAAAAAATGCAGTTGATATTACTTTTGAAAGAATGTATATATGAAAAATATTTTTTATAAACCTTTAATTGTTTGATCAAAGCCTCTATTTGTGCCTTGTTATACAAGACTTATCAATCTTGGAAACATATATACCTATATCTTAAACTAGATGAGGTTGTCAATATATTATTGAACCAATGTTTATGAGGTATTGCTTAGCAGTAGCATCAAGATGCCATATTAGCTCTATGCCTAATTTTTTTATTTTATGTTGTAGTTGTTACTTGGCATCTATCATGCAAACAATATTCTCCGCATTGGATTTTAGCTTGTGGTAAGGTACATTCCAGGTATATTGATTTAGCTAGTAGGGTTTTATATGTCTATTTTAACTTGTACATATATTGTATTGTCATGCCATTTATCTTCTATCCATGTTGATTTGTTGTAGTTATTTTGGAACTCAAAAATTGAATGAAGCTTTTGAAAGGGCTCCTGCAGATACAATTGTTGACTTTTTTTTCAGTCGAAAAAAGACATTCCTTGGTATTCATTGAATCAAAGGAATTTTTTACATCTTCATGATATGCAAACTTACATACTGTACATTACAGCAATAGAGATATCAGACCAAACATGGACAACACACAGCAATGACAGACCCATCCTGACAAAAAAAAATACAATACAAGATACAATGCAAATACCCACAGTATATCATACTCAAAGCACTTTGAGTTCACTACAAAAAGAACCCCCTCATAGTAAGGCTACCATAAATACAGTCATCAATGTTCCTAAAGAAAATAGCAGGAGCCCGGAAATCTGATCCAAGGAGGGGATGAGTCTCTAATAATCAGTAATAGCTGCTCAACAAAACATGAATGTATCTCAGTGAAACTGGTGAGATCAACTGTAATAGAATGAGCATATTCTAAAAGAGCTGAGATGAGCTTTCCCCAATAATCTCATTTCCAAAATATTCAGTGAGTAAGAGATGGCCCGCTGCCAAGTGCAATCCCTCCTTTGATAAGATGTCTGCCCTCCTGTTATGTTCCCTATAAACATGACTGAGATCCACCCACATGAAAGAGGACATGAGAATCCTAGTGTTGAGGCACCAGGCCTCAATATTCACCATATCCAAGGTAGATTTCCTTTTAGCCCAATTTATAATCACAAAGGAGTCGCCAAAGATATGTAGGTAAGGTATCCCAATATCCTTTGCGACCCATAGTGATGCCCAAAGTGATAAGAGCTCAGCTCTAATGTTAGTACATTTGCCACATCCGAGCTTGAAGGAAATAAGGTGAAGTTCATTCAGCCAGAGACAGAATCCCGCACCCCCCATATTTTTTGCAGCCGCACCATCAAAAAAGATCATAGGATACACCGAAGTAGGAGACTTCCCAATGTTCCTGCTTCTGTGCTTATGAATCAGAGGAGGCTTGAAGGTCAAATAATCATCATAAATGAAATGTAACAATTTGTTCAAAGAGGGCTCATGATCATCAAAACATAAACGGTTCCTAGCCTTCCATATATTCCAAATACAATTGTTGACTTGAATACACAACAGTGAGTCAACTATGTCTTGTTGTTATGTATTTAGTTAGTAGAATATTTCGGTGCAATATTCTCAAACATATTTTGTTGAATTCATAAGAAGCATGATCTAAAATGTGACAATTTATGTTTAAAAAGGGCATTATGCAAAAGATGGATGTTTTGGGTTGAAAATATCCTTGATTTAATTGAAAATGTTATATACGCAATTAAAAAAAATGAATGGGAATAATCCCAACAATCAGACCCAACTTAATGGGATAAGGGATGTTCTTTGGCACTGTAGTATATGATGACTGCATACAAAAAAGACAAGAATGGGCCCCTTGTAAATGTAGTAGAATTATGTTGATAATCCACATAAAAAAAAGTGTCCCTATTAAGTATGTATTTTTTGAGCATTTAGGTTTGCTAGCTGAAAATTCAATATCAATACATGGTATCTAGACACGCTTTTAATTTTCAATCTTACGCTCTAAGCTAAGTGCTTCAAAACGGTACCAAAGAAAACAACTAATTAGTTATGCCCACATAAATGTATGTTCCTTGTTGTTGTTAGCGATTTTGTTCTAAATTTTTGGTTGTTTTCTAAAATTATGTTGGATAAAACTCTTTGTTATTATTGGAGTAATTAGCAAGAGGTTTCCTCTCACTTGAAGTGTTGAGCATCCACCACCTATGAAGTGGTGGTACAACATGTCACACTATATGGTTAATGTCACACCTAGCTTGACTTAATGGCATGATAGCCCCGCTATGTCACTAGATGAAACATACCACGCTCTAATGTCACACCTGGAATGAATTAATGGCATGATATCCCCACTATTTCATTGGATTAAACATACAACACTCTTTAGGGTAATTGAAACCTAGTGTGGGGAAATATCACCACACCCTCTTAACCACCCCGTCGAGCCTTTAGTGGCAACTCTCTCTTGTTATGTATGTAATATTGTGATATGTGCTAAATGAAGTACAGAGGTTTTGTTGAAATTTGATAAATCAATCGATGCAAATATATTCTGTAATTGCTCTCGATTACATGTTAATTCAATAATTATTTTTCTCATTTTTTCTTTTGTAGGGTGTTATTCTAGTTATCAATATAAATAATGAGTGATTCTTCCTCCCATATTGTGTTTTATTTTGTTAATTTGATGTTTTATCTTTTAGGGTGAAACTTGGACATGGGTTATGTTATGGAAAGAAACTTCCTATGGCTTGGGGTGTACCACAACATGCAAATTTGTCACTAGAAATCAATATTTCCCAATATGCAAGAGAAACCAAACAACTAACACTAAGGGATGCCGAATCGTACCTTGTTCCAGACGGTTGAAGTAGATCCTCGTTGAGCTTTCCAATTCATGCTTGTATTAGCAATTCGCTCTCAACAACATCAAACAAGACAAGCATGCTATATAATAGTGTGTTAGACCTACTCTATCATATATATTCAATGATGCATAAACAATTAAACACATCCATGGATTCAATATTCATATTCAATTGCACATAATTGGACAGGAAAATACATTTTTATTAATAAAATCAGAGATTACAATAATGACAACCTCTGTCGGCATGTCTACGAACTGGAGAAACCGAGTCCTCCACCTGGGCCTCCACCACCTCAATCCTCCATCTCTCAATAGCAAGCTCATAAGCAAAGGAAATATTGGGAAGAACACAAAGTGCTCCAAAGGGACAAAGGGATGCAGACTCAAGCATATGCAAACTGTGGAAACAATGGACTATAGTTTCATTGATCTTCAATTCCTCTTCTTCAATGTATCCAAGGGGTTCGTTATATAGCAATCCAAAAGGGTAATGGAGGGTCGAATCCGAGTGTTCTCAAGGAATTTGGAAGGCCAAGAGTCAAGTTATTTGGACTCCTATAAGGAAAACACCAAAAATATTTGGACTTATGCACACATCCCGATGTGCACGGGTTTGAGGTCAAAATTCGCATGTACACGCGAGTATGGGATTAAAACTCGTGTACAACAATAAACTGGGGTTTTTAAGGGATGAAATTGGAACATCAAAGGATAATATGAGTCCATGGGGTCTAAAAAGTCTACAGAGGGACATGGAATACCATCAATATGTGATCAACCATGTGTGGTAAAATTAGCTATAACAGATGCCCCCTAATGTGTGAGGTCGAAGGGGTAACATGATGGCCGAAATACATTATAAAATCCATCCCAGAAGTGGAGTAATGAAGACCTAGGTGGAAGAACCAGCCACTCATCAGTACAATACAATGATAAATCTCTGTATATGACTACAAATACATAGAGCAGTCCCGAATACATAAGAGTACAATGACCATGAATAGGCATGATATTAAAAATGTGACATGTGTGGTCATCGCCACATACAATATCAGAATCTCCAAAGTGGATGAAGATGTACAATAGATCAAGATCTCCATAATGACTGAAGATACGCAATGGATCAAGATCTCCATAATAGCTAAAGATATCTAGTATACACTGGAATCAAATCACGAGAGTTGAAATCTCATGAACACTAGCACGATCAAGGAGGTCGCATATATGGAATGCCACCAAGCTGGAAGGTCTTCTACACGAACCGTTATGAGTACCTTTCCTACTATGTGAATAGATGTGTCGAGGTCAAACATAGTAGTCCATTGTCTGATTACCGGTCAATGATGTATACCATTAACAAACGTGAGATCACCCACCGATAATGAAAATGGGAATCAAGGTACAGAGTGCAATCTAACAAGTGTGAATATATGTGTTGAAGTTGAACACTTGGAAGAATCCATCGATTAGGGGACATTGATGTATTCCCAAAACTGTCGATGGCGAGAAAACCTACCACTAATGACTATAAGTCTCAAGGAACTCACATGACTCTAGACTCCTATTCCAGAATAAATGATCTGATGTCGATGGAATGGAATCCCCTGGAAGGAGGGCATTAAGGCATCCCCTATCAACCAACACGAGGTACTCAGCAACGATGTATAATGTGGAAGAACAAGATGTGCATGAACCAGTAATAGTACCAGGAATGGTCAACATGCAAAGTCAAGATAACTGAGGAGCAGCCTACTCGGGCTTCAACTTCCTTCGAACAAGAGCATAAAGGCAAATGGTGACTGAAAGTAGGCAGCATGGACTCGATATGCAAACTTGGACATCTCTGTGACATAGGAGGCATCAACAGAGGCTCCATAGGGACTAGATGCTTAACCCAACCAACAGATGTGATATACAGTGCTCTGTTCGAAGGTGACACAACTCAACTGCTGCCAAAGATAACATCTTTTCCTGTCCGGCTTTTTGGCTTTTTTATTTTTTTTGGACTTTTTCAGATATTTTGAAAAGCTTGAAAAAGAACAAAAGTGCTTTATAGTACAAATCTGGGAGGAGACGAGTGTCATGGGGCAAGAAAACTAGTTCCAAGCAATGGAACATGCCTATGCTCAATACAAGGATATATGTGCAGGATAACGACACTCAAGGGAAGTTCACCTCCCTGTAAAAGGGATGATCAAGCTGCAAAATATATGTAAAAAGGCTATGCTTGGCTAGACATGAGACAAGCTCGAGCTTTATGGCTGATAACTCAGAGTCAAGGAGCCAGCATAAAGCTCAAGAAGGCAAGCAAAACTCATGAAAATGTAATTACAACTTGATATATACAAGGGAGTCCCAAGGGAAATGGCCAGCATAAAGTTCAAGAGGAGTATGAAGCTCTTGCTCAAAGACATTGCGGGACTAAAAGGACTCCCACAACCTGAAGGAGAAATGTCAGCATGGGCACCAAATGCAATATGCGATCTAACTAGGGTACCCATGTATGGGAAAGCTCTATCATTCACATAACGCCACTTCTAACAGCATCAAGAAGGTTCCATGACATCATGGAATGGGTTCATACCTAAGGTTAAGATGAAACGGTAATAAGGTCATGCAAAATGCATGCGGATTTGAAATCCTAACCTATATGCTAGTTTGGACATGATACCTGTAATAGACATGAACAGGTGGAAGTATCAGTCCAACCGCCCTCAAAACAGGCTCCTACAACATCATATTAGTCCAAACGGTCCAAAATGGTCAGAAATGGTCAAAAACTATAGGAAGTGGGTAAAAATTTCAAAAAACATTCTTTAAAATATTGAAAAATTAAAAAATTTCATACCATTTTGAAAATTCACCCACCATAGTGCATTTGTATCCAGAATTTCAAGAGCTAATTCCGGGAGCAGCGTCTGACGAAATCACTCCACGTTTGGTCCAGGTAATTACCAAGGCCCTTCTCTTTCACTTTCATGCAATTTTTTTTAATTTTAGTGGTCAAATTTTTTGTTTAGGCCACCCTAAAATGTGCGTTTTGGCCCACACGGAAATCAAGTCTTTTTCCGTGTATAGGGATGGGTATACACGAAAAAGACCACGATACCCACGTACAACGCAATTGTTTTGAAAATAGTTGTGTATAGGGCCGCAAATGTGATTTTCAAAGTGAAATACTAATGAAACTCAAAAAAAATTGTGCAGGATGGTGCTAGAATGGAGAGAGAGGGAACATGGTGATGTTGAAGAGGCAGTACAAGGAGATCTAATTACTCAACAAGCACTGAGGGATTGTGGGTTGTATAAGTTTTGGTGCCTTGGTAGCTTAAGATCCAAGCCAAGGCTACTCCAGCTTCTAGTAGACTACTGGGATCCAGATTCTGAAACCTTTCAGTTAGATGGGATGTCACTCAACATTGAGGTTGACGACATATATTTTATCACAGTTTTGTCCCAACGAGGGGAGATGGTGAACCTCCGATCACGTGGGCCAGGAGGAGGGCTAACTATAGAGGAATAAATAGTTGTGTATTTCTTTCCTGATACAGAGAAGGTTGGTAGTCAAATCCTGAAAAACGCAGTTCAGAACCTGGGGCTAAAATCCATACTATTGGCATTGCGCAGGATCGCAGGTTTAGTGCCACTCCACCAGGCCTCAAGGCCAATGATGTTCTATGCAATAGAGTGCATGTGACCCATGATATATGACTGTAGTACCTCACTGCTAAGCAACATGAAGCAGCAACTCAATGACTGCAAGATGGGAAAGATACAGAACTTTGGGTTCAGTAGCATACTGAGTGCATTCTTTTTTGAGAAGGGTAGCCAACCCCTACCCAATAGACTTCTTCCTCTAGTGGCGGAGATAGATATTCACCATAGACGACTACCCCTATGCAGGGATAGACTTCCGCGGAGATCCGGATATGCCCCTATCACCAGGATCAGCATATGGAGACATAGGTAATGAATCCCAACTCACTTTTGTTTTTTGAGTTATAAATTTTTTTTGTATTTTTTGATCTATGAAATCAAAAGACATGTTTTTGGTGTGAAGACACATAATGAAACTCTGTCATGTACATGCAGACATGGGACCATGACAGCTAGAAGGCTTTCCTCATCATCGGCAGAGGGGAAGAGGCGATGAGATTATGGGTGTGGATGCGGAGCGGATGCTCCAAAGCATTCACATAAACTTCATTCGCTTGACACACAGGGTTCCCATGGTGCAAGTCGAGGAATTTCCTGAGGCTATACAACGCCCGATGGTTGGAGTACCACAGGCATGGGTTCAATTATTCCACCAACTAGCGAGATTCATGGTGTGCTACCATGATAAGCACCCTCCTCCACCTCAGGCTTAGATGCCTAGGTGTATATTTTGTATGACCGTGTAGTATATTTTGGTGGCTCGAAAGCCCCAATTTTGTACATGACACTTATGTATTATGACATCACCTTTTTTGGACTTAATGAAAAAATATTTATGATGATCGATTATTTATTCTATTTACATGTGTAAAATGTGTTTGCGAAATGCTTATGGCCTGTGAAACAAATTCCCATCTAGTACATCGTTAGCATATGAATCAACAACTTAATTAAAATTTCTTGGAATGTGAATGTATGTTATACTCTCAAATTGTCATTATAGCAATATTACACATAAGAATCTTCGTAACAATGTTGGATCCCTAATACAATACAAGCCATTAAGTTGTGAAACCACTAACTATGAATCAAGACATACCTCAAGAGAAAGAACACCATGTGAAATGGTATCCCGCAATAACTCAATCATGGCACTATATTCAGAAAAATTGTTCAACAAAGGTAGTAAACATATGCCTCCTGAAGACAACAATTGAACCGTAGGAGTATAGATCACCCAAGCAGCCGAAGCTAAGTTTTGAGTGTGGCAGCTAGCACCATTAGCGAATCCTATGTAAACGGAAGACTCCATCGACATTTTCCATAACAAACGAAAGATAATCAACAAACCCAATCACCATAAGAAGACCTAACTATGAAATGCAAAAATGTACAATAATATACAAAAAGTTAGCCCTGGCTGAAGATCATGCATAGTACTTTTTAAAATAGAGCCCATTTCTAGGCTCTACCAAGGTTGTCCCTTCATAATCCACCAACTCATAGACACCTTTCTCTAAGACATGCTTAACCACGTAAGGACCATGCCACATCGAGTTGAACTTTCCTGCCCCCAAGGGTTCCTTAACTTGATCCCACAAAAGGACCAAGTCACCTTCACTAAACCTCCTAGGACGGACAGACTTATCGTACTGGACCTTAACGTGACACTTGTTAACCTCAAGAGCCACTAAAGCATCTCGACGTTGCTCATCAAGCTGCTCCAAGTGGACCAGACGTTCTTCCAATGTGAAAGTCTCTGGTAAAAGCTCCACAGCTAGCTTCAAAGAAGGGATTTCGCATTCAACCGGTAATACTGACTCCACCCCATGCACAAGATGATAGGGAGAAAAACCGATGGCAGTCTTGATCGTGTTTCTATAGGCCCACAAAGCAGGATACAACATGATATGCCAATTATTCTTGCTCTACGCAATGGTTCGTTAGAGAATGGACTTAAGTGACTTGTTCACTGCGTCAACCTGTCCATTCGCTTGAGGATAATAAGAAGAGGAGTGTTCTTACTTATATCCTAACTTTGAAGACAACTCTTCCATCATTTTGTTCTGAAAGTTCCTAACATGGTCAGTGACAAGCTCGCTCAGAATACCAAACCGGGTGATAATCTAGTTAAATACGAAATGCGCAGCTGTTTCACCGTCATATTTGATAGTGGACATAGCCTCTACCCATTTCATGAAATAATCCACAACCACAATAATATGATGGTTCCCCCCAGCCGAAGCTGGGTTACAATCCATAAAGTCAACCCCCCACTTGGTGAAGGGACCGACAGTAATAATAGGATGCAAAGGGGGTGGATGTGAACGCATATTACATGCAAACACCTGGCAAGCGTGGCACCTCTTGACCGCATTAACGCAATATTTAAATATGGATGGCCAAAAATAACCTGCTCGCAAAAAAATTTGGGCTGCAGAAAGCCCGGATAAATGACCACCACATGTCCCTCCATGGAAATCATTAAGCACGACCTCATCCTCTTCATGAGTTAAGAAATGACGTAAAATGGATTCAACCCCACAACGGTACAAAGTATCATCCACTATGAGGTAGTTCTTCACTACATGACGTAGTCGTCGATGCTCATCTCGCTAGAGGTGAGTAGGAACCTTCAATGTTTGCAAATAAACAATAATATCTCCATACCAAGGGTCTGCAGTTGAGATGAGAAAGATATGCTCATTGATAAGAGAATCCTCATGAATCTCTTCTTCATCCAAATTTGGAAAATTTGATATGAGCTCAACAAAGATTAATAACTTCTTCGACTTTTCCGAAACAAACTCGAGATTAAACTCCTGCAATATCACAATCCATTTATTATACCTTCCCCCAATCATCCTTCTGGTGAGGACGAATTGAAATGGATTGATCTGAGCTATGACCAAAGTTTGGCGAAGGAGGATGTAATGCCTCAAACGCTGAACCGCATGGACGGTGGCTAAGGCTAGATTCTCAACATGGGTATAACAAAGTTCCACATTAATAAGGTTTGAGCTCAGATAATATATGACATGCTCGTGGAGCTCCTCATCCTCTCGAATCAATACCATACCAACAGTCTCCTGAGACGCGGCCACATAAATCAAAAAGTCACAGCTATAGTCTGGTGGACTAAGCACAGGGGCTGATGCCAAGGCATTCTTAAGAGCATCGAAAGACTCCTGGGCTCACTCATCCCAGTTAAAAGGGGTGTCTTTCTTCAACAAACGCATGAATCCTTTAGTCAAATTGGAAAAATTGACTACGAACCTTCACAAGAAGTTCACCATCCCTTGTAAACATTGAAGATGTTGAATGTTACGCGGGGGAGACAATTGAAGTATTGCCTCAACCTTCAAGGGATCGACTCTAATACCCTCCTTAGACACGATGAATCCGAGTAAATGACCAACCTTCACACAAAAGATGCACTTGTGACGATTTAATCGAATTTGATAATGACGACATCTTTCGAAAACTAATTGCAAATGATAAGGATGACGCACTCTCAAACAAGAGTGAGCAGCTAGATCATCCAAATACACTTCAATAATATTTTTGAGATCATGAAAGGCAAAGGTCATCGCCCGTTGAAACATAGCTCCGGCATTTTTAAGGCCGAAGGGCATCTTCTGATATGAAAAAGTTCCCCAAGGACAAATAAATGCAATCTAATGTTGGTCCTCGGGTTTAATCTGTATCTGATTATATCCGGAAAAGCCATCCATAAAAGAAAAAACCTCACTTCCCAAACACTCATCCCAAATTTGATCAATAAATGGTGTAGGAAATTTATCTTTAGGACAGGCTCGATTTAAATCAAGGAAATCAATTCATATTTGGATCACTTCTTGCTTCTTATCCACCAGAACGGGATTTGAAACTCACTCCGTCAAGGGAACGGGATAGATAAAAGTAGCTTTGAGCAGTTTCTCTATCTCTGCTTTAATAGCAGGCGCTTTCCTAGGATTCACGGCAGGCAAACGTTGTCGAACCGGTTTTTCATCTGGATAGGTTTTTATTTCGTGTTCGACAATGCGAGGGTCTATTACTGGCATCTCCTCATATGACCAAGCAAAAACATCACAAAATTCCTTGAAAATCTTGGTATACTCTTTAATCTCATCAAGGAAACAATCTGCCCCAATGTAAATGTTCTCAATCTTACCATGATCACGAGAAATGTTGATAGGAATCGTTGGTGACAGGTTAGCCATGTTCCCTTCAGCAATCTGACTAGTAGATCTTACTGGGACCATAGGGATACCAACTTTCTCGCTTAGAATCGCCCTAAAGTCATCACACTCTAGACGATCAAGCTTAGGGAGGAAATACGATCTATGGTACAACTCTCCCCAAGGTTGTTCTATCCCAGACATAGCCTCAAGAATAGCTTCATCAGATGGAAAAACATCATCAAGGTATCCTTGAGAGTGAGATGACTCTACTGCCCAAGAAGGTAGCACATACGGGTCCTCCTCCTTCGTCCGTGAAGAGGAAGGACTAGGATCTACAACATGATCAAGATTCGCTTGATATGCCACCAATGTTGCAAGAAACGACACATCTGTCTCGACAGGTATAGAACTATCACTCGAAGTACTCGGTGAAGGAAGAATCCAAGGATCCTCCATATGAGAAGTACGAAAGGATACCGAATTTGACGAGGTCGAATCCCTACCAAGACTAGACCCAATCATGAGAACAAGTGGAGCACAACTAAAGGTTCCCATCAGAGAAGGATGCATACCCACAACCACATTCTCGGTTGCCGGCTGAGAATGATCAATAATCGGGATAGAAGCTCCCGATGATGCTTTTACACTCAGATTCTAGAAATATTTTTGATCAATAGTAATGATCTTCCCATCCAACGGAAAACAAAGCACTCAGAATAGGGAAGAGGCTACAGCTTGCATATTGTACATCCAATTCCTACCCAACAAAAGATTGTAGTCAAGGGGCGCATCAACCACCTTGAACTCGATCGCAACAGTCTTTCCCCCCAATTGGACCTCTAGGGAAGGAAGTATGCCATGCGGCCGAAACGATTTTCCATCAAAAGTAGTCAACATGTTCATAGATTTAGAAAACGTGGGAGAACCTAAGCCCTTCCAACAATCCAAAGACATCACGGAAGCGATAGTGCCTTCATCAATCACAGTATGCATGATGGTGTTGTTCAAACACTCTACGTGAATCAAAAGAGATAGATAGTAAGGAAAGCGAGGCTGGATTCCATGAGTTTCAAATTTGATCACGGAAGGAGAGCTATCATCACCAACCCCAAGAGCAGACAACAAGGCCTTTCTTTGCGAAGGAAAAGTATGAAGTACTTCTAATGCGGACATTACATAAGGAGTCTAGCCCAAATCCTCAACAAATGAATAGTTCTGGGCGGCTCGAGCATTAGGATTGTGCCCCGAGCGCTTCAAGACTCCCTTAGGAATGTGAGGAGGAACTTCAGGCTTATCCGTAGGCTTTTCAATTCTCAAAGAGGTCTCCAGTGGAGCAGGTTCTTTCCCAAGGTTTGGTTGTGATGAACCATAATATTTTGCACGCATCACAACACTAGTATCTTTCACCATGTTGATGCATCGGTGGCCACTAGCGACATACAACGAATTTGGAGTTCCACTAGACGCACTGTCAGGATCCATGGTCCTCGCGTTCATATTTTGATTATTTGGTAAAGGATTAGTAAACATAGTTGGGCCCTGTGCTATGAACTTCGAAGCATCTTCCATACGAGGGCACAAGTGAGTGAGGTGTTCATCCCCGCACAACTTGCAAGGAAACTTTACCTTCTGCTTAGACTTCCTGTCCCCCCAACATTATTGTTATTGTTATTGTTCTTGTCATTAGTCACATTATCATTATTATTCCCACCCTTCTTATTATTTTTTCCTTTCTTTTTATTCCTTCCAAGTTGCTGGTTACCTTTCAGGTTCAATGACTACACAGAAAGTACATCCATCGACTGGGTAGGAAGGGATGAAGCCGTAGCTTGCCTCGATGCAGATTGGTTAAGTGATAACTGGCTCACTTGTTTTGTAACTGAATTCGTAGGTTTGGTACTTACGGAGCCAACAATAACATCGGCATGTGGCCCAGGTTTGAACTTGGGGTCAAAATTGGAACCTGGAGCATTAGGTATGATCTCATAAAGGAGCCCAGACTAAGCATAAATCAAGTCCAACTGATGGGCCCTAAAAATAGCTTGGTCCCCATTTTGCACTCCAAATGTGGAAACATCCTTCGTGATATAGGGTAACAATGACTTGAGGAACCACTCTAGAAGAAACTCTGGTCGTATAAAGGCTTTAATCATCCTCTTTCATCTTTGCCACTCTTGAATATGATCTGAAATATGGGTGGATTTGTCTTGCCGAAATATCGACAAGAGTTCGATACCGGTGTCGTAACGCACGGATAGCTAGAAGTGGTTAAGAAAATTCATAGCAAGGTCATGAAATAAATAATATGTCCCCCAAGTACCTCTATATACCATTTCACGGCAATACCCGTGAGGGTGCGTTGAAACAGTCTCAAATGGACAGAATCATCGTTCAAGGAATTCGAAGAGCACCAAAGATGGAAGGTCATAACGTGCTCACCAAGATCTTCACCGGCCTTACCTTTGAACTTTGGAATGTCCAAAGGAAGTTTGGTAGGAACTGCCGACAATGCCGGGTCATGAGATACAGGATTGTTCGTCAATCTCGACAAATCGGGTAGATTCAAAGTCACAACAAAAGGGAGCCTAGGTTGAGCCGGTTGGTTCCATGCTCTCTGATAGGACTGGTTCGCATAAGGCTGACTGCTATATACACCATGGAATTAGCTAGTGGGATAATAACCTCCTCCCATTTGACCCATATAGGGCTGCATGTAAGGATTGTGATGTGGAGTACCTTAAGATTCGGGCACTTCAAAGCTATAATTAGGTGATTGATACACAGGTTGATACCCGGACCCATAAGGTGTGTAGGTTTGTCTGTAAGATGGTACGTAAGAAGGTCCATAAGAGGTTCCATAAACTCGACCATGAGATGGTCCCCAGGAAGGTCCATGAGATGGTCCATGGGAAGATACATGTCTTGCTCACATGTGAGGAGGCACATGGCCTTGTGACACAACGGTGCTAGCAGAAGTAGGACGGACATGGCTAGTAGTAGAACTCCGACCAGAAGACCCGCTAGAATTAGGGGGAGGATGTGTGGTCAAAAAAACATTTGAAGGGATTGGTGCAGAAGACGATAGAATATGTAAAGGAATATAACTCGTGCCCCCAATATTCACAAGTCTAGGTGCTGGTCCCCGAATAGGAACACTAGTGCTAGGCCTAGGCTATGTGTGTGAAGGAACCTCCATCGTAGGGATGGAAGGTGTAATGTGACTAGAGCTACCAAACCTCTCAGCATAGAAAGGAATGGATGTGCCCTAGGCACAGCACCAGGGTCAACACCTGATCCATCATGAGGTGTCGGACCTTTCTCGGGAATATCAGGCATGCCATACCTAAAAGTGCTAGTGTTAGCGGATGCATGGTGAGTCTCATCGCCCGAAATCCAATACCAATAATTAGGGTGTGTGGAATCTATGAATCATGAAAAATATTCATGTGATGGCCCAGTCGAATGAAGACCAGACCCTACTAGAGTCCCATATGTGCTAGGAGGTTCATCTTCCCATACATGACGAGGAAGATCAAGGATCTCCAGAATCTCATGCTCGTGATCACCCATAGTGTGTGAATCAAAGTGAGAATGAGTCCACCTGAACTGTCTAGTTCTCTCTCCCAAAGGAGGAGGAAATGTGGAAGGCGGAAGCCCTACTAAATGACAATAACAACGAGGTGACACACCTGAATCCATAATGACTCAATAAAAAGAAAAGACTTGATCTAGCTACGCAATCATAAGAAAACTAGTGTGCACAAAGCATACACCTAAGAAAATCTAAAGGCAAATCACAAGAAAACCAAGGGTAGGATAAGTGAGCTCCCGAATGAAGCAGGTATGTCTCGCCTAGGAGAGGCTTGAGAATCCCATACACAACAAGTAGAGGTTCGTAACCAATTATAGTGGCCCTTAACTTCAACGCATATAGCGACTGTGTTGTTTGACCCCTACATGGCCAGGACACCTGCAGAATAATCTCTGCAAATACCCCCTTGATAACCTCGGTAATGAAACTAAGGTTACCTCAATATAACCAATGCTTAGGCGAACATTCGCAGGTGGGATAGGCTATATGGGTAGGGTAACAAAGCCCGAAGCCTAAAAGCACAACTGGTACCCGAAGGCTGCACCAATCAATACCTCAAAGGCCCCCAGATATGAATACAATCCTAGAAATATCTATGGTGCTCACAGAAAGTGACCAGGGGTCATCCCAATCACAATCGTGTGCACTACCTCGTGCTTAACTCACATGTAAGAGGAGCGTCCTGAGAAACACTAATTATATCAAGGGTTTCACACTCTCACCTAGATAGACACCTACTTGTTTTGTTTAGTGGTCTTGGAGAATTGACTCACAATGAACTATTCCAAGACCCTAAAACCTATTCTTGTTGATGCACCCTAAAAAAGAAAAGAGTGTAATTCATTTTATCAAGCGTTGATTTTAGTTGGTTGTGATTACTCAAAGGGTAAATGGCCGTGCAACTAATGAAGTTATGACTCAGCAATAAAGTAAATATGCACACCTAACAAACAATGCCAAGTGCAATGTGTAGAATGAAGAACACGGTATGCCACTACATGATGCAAGATTTTTCCTTCACATGTAAGTGCAGTCATTCCTATATGAAAATCTAACTCTATTAACAGTAAGCAAACCTAATGCAAGTACCGTGCCAATGCAAAATGCAAGAGATGCACAACTATGCAAAAGCAAAAATATTTTTGTATTTTTTGTAATAAATGAGATATGTAGCCAAATAAATGACTCTAAAACCCCCAGACCCTACAACCACTCGCAAATAGCAGCCAAGCAAGGCACTAAGGTAAAAGAGACCTAATGCACTAATCTCAAACAAAAAATGGATAAATGGATGTCAAGAACAAAACTTAAAAAATAAACTAAAATCAGTCTCTGGTTAGAAACAGAGGGTGTATACAGACTCCAGAAGCATCCAAGAAGACTCAACAATCTTCAGAAATCACCCAGCAACACTTAGTCCTCCCACTAAGGCTCAAAATCAAGGCATACATGACTGTTCTCAATAAAAGAGCTTATATACGCGACTTTTCAAGGAAAACCCGCGTGTATACGCAACTGTGAAAGAAAAACCCGCGTACAGGAAGAAAAAGGCATAAAAATAGGGAAAATAGACAAGCTAAGACAAAATTTATTTCTTCAAAACCCTACTGGACAAACATGCCCCCAGACCCAACACAGAAATAGAGAAATCAAGAGCAATTCAAGTACATTGAATACCAAAAACCCCCAAAGAGAAACAACTAGGAACCTCCCCACTATGGTCGTCGATTCTGTTATGCAGAGAAACTTCCTATCGCTTGGGGTGTACCACAACATACAGCTTTGACACTAGAAATCAATCTTTCCCAATATGCAAGAGAAACCAAACATCTAACACTAAGGGATGTTGAATCATACCTTGTTCCGGACGGTTGAAGTAGATCCCCATTGAGCTTTCCAATTCACGCTTGTATTAGCAATTCGCTCTCAACAATAGCAAACAAGACAATCTTGCTATATAATAGTGTGTTAGACCTACTCTAGCATAAATATTCAATGATCCATAAACAATTAAACACATCCATGGATTCAATATTCATATTCAATTGCACATAATTGGACAGGAAAAGATATTTTTATTAATAAAATCAGAGATTACAATAGTGACAACCTCTGTCGACACGTCTATGAATCGGAGAAACCGAGTCCTCCACCTGGGCCTCCACCACCTCAATCCTCCATCTCTGGATAGAAATCTCACAAGCAAAGGCAAGCTTGGGAAGAACACAAAGTGCTCCAAAGGGACAAAGGGATGTAGACTCAAGCATATGCAAACTGTGGCAACAATGGACTATAGTTTCGTTGCTCTTCAATTCCTCCTCTTCAATGTATCCAAGGGGTTCCTTATATAGCACTCCAAAAGGGTAATGGAGAGTCGAATCCGAGTGTTCTTAAGGCATTTGGAAGGCCAAGAGTCAAGTTATTCGGACTCCTATGAGAAAAACTCCAAAAATATTTGGACTTATGCACACATTCCGATGTACATGGGTTTGAGGTCAAAATTTGTGTGTACAGACGAGTAAGGGATTAAAAGTTGCGTATAGCAATAAACAAGGGTTTTTAAGGGATGAACTTGGAACATCAAAGGATAATATGAGTCCATGGTGTCTAAAGAGTCTGTAGAGGGACAGGGAAGGCTATAAGAGGTTACTCTCTAGCAAGAATTCAACTCATGTTAAAGAGGTTTTTTTTTTCCAACGTGTCCTTACTTTTTGTCTCTTATTTGTTGAAATCAATCTAATGATGAATACCTTGAAATTTGGTTCTCTACATATCATGCTTGAGAGGAAGATGACTATGAGAATGTGACCTTGAAACGTCTAATTATTTTGTCTTTTGTAGGGTGTTATTCTAGTTGTCAATATAAATAATGAGTGATTCTTCCTCCCATATTGTATTTTATTTTGTTAATTTGATTTTTTATCTTTTAGGGTGAAACTTGGACATGGGTTACTCTCTAGCAAGCATTCAACTCCTATTAAAGAGGTATTGTTTTGCTAGTGTGTCCTTACTTTTTTTCTCTTATTTGTGGAAATCAATCTAATGATGAATACCTTGAAATTTGGTTCTCTAGGTATCAGGCTTATGAGGAAGATGACTATGAGAATGTGACCTTGAAACGTCTAATTATTTTACTTTTTCCATGTGTCGTGTATAAATAGTTATAGCTTTGCAAGTTGTTGGACTCATAAGAAGGAAGAAATGACATTTCGTCTTTAATTATATGATGTTAATGCATATCGTATATGATTGCATTTTTGCATCATGGTAACTGTAATACCAGTATTATTAGTTGAGTGTGGAGTAAATTAATCATGAAACTATTGATTGAGATTTAAAGAAAAGTATCAACTGGATCCATTTCATTCTATATATTATCTTAAATGTGGATTTTTCTTAACTATGGAGAGTATTTTACTTCCTTAAGCTATGAAAATGCATTTATTTTGGGTTTGTCATCTTTGAGAAAGAGTTGAAATCTTTGAATCTTTCATTTTACTACTAGAAATGTTGAAAACATTTTTCATCTTGAAGCTTGGAATGCATTCTAGCCTTTCTTTTCTTGCTACATACCGTGTGACCGAAAGTGATCATCCTTTACAACACGATTTCTGTTTGAGATGTGTACAACACAACATGATGTTAAGGATGCTAAATTTATTTAGTCCAAGGCAATATTTCTGTTGTTTCTATTTTTTTAGAGTCTCGGTAAACTTCCATATAGTTTGAATAGTTCGCTCATGTGTGAATCATATCTAGTAAGAGCTTATTTGATGAAGACATAGTTGAAGTATTTATTTTGAATTCCATTGACTTACTCTTTGTTTATTCAAGGACGTTAATAAATAATCTTATTTTATCTCAACCTGCATGTCAATAGCATTTGTCTCAACAAGATCTTTAGGATTTGTTATTTGTATATCTAACCATGGAAAGAATGTTCATGTATTTCGATTTGTATAGGATTTTGTTAGAATATTCTTCCATGTCTCATGATGCTTAGTGGCACCAAAATAAGTTGCACAAATCGGAATACTCTTTAGCAATATCGTTTGGAACTTTCCAAAGCAATTAGAGAGGAAACTAAGAATACCAATACTGCTGTGCATTATAGGTAACTTGCATTAGCTTACTTAATCCTGCTTCAAGAGGAGGGATAATGGAGAAATCTCTTGAATAGAGTTCATGGCCTACATTTGATTTTGTGATTTTCTTTCTCGGTGATCCTTCCATGTCAAATCATATTGTTGAAATTAGGAAAAAAATTAAATATGCACAAATGTATTTATATGAAAATTGTTATGGAACTGTACTGAACATATTTTATATATATATGTATTAACAAGGAAAAACATATTTTTATTCATAGTAGAACCAAAATACAGTCATTAGCTGACTCTGCACTATAAAAATTTTATTTGAAAGAAATTCCAAAAGGATATCACCCGAAAAGTGATACTCAATATAAGAGTACATCCTTCTATAGATTTCCTAGATAGAACCTAGTCCATTAGGACAATGCATTAAATATAAAGCATCACAAGACTTTTTCAACATGACTGACATATTACATTTGTCCAAAAAATACATATTTTAAAATTCATTTAGTAGACCCTAGTTAGGCCTCAAAACTTTCACATAATCAAATTCTTGAGTCATAACATGATTCTTCGACAAAAGGGATCCATATTTTGAAAGATTGTATGCAACATGTTTAAGTTTCCATCCAATGATAAGACGATAATCCCCAAAGATATGTAATGAGTGAATCCTTTTATTCCAAGCAAATTTTAAAACTAGGTATAATGTGACAGATTCACCATAGTTGTCGGTACCCCTTCCCACATTGGATTTTACATGGTAGTACTAAGAATGAAAAATGTAAGACAAAACCCAAACCACAAATCATTTCATTACTTTCCCCATAAAAAAAAACCAAGGCATAGATAGGTCCATTGTTAGTACCCCAACCATTAGGAATTTTTGGAGTAAGTGTAGTCTTGTTGAAAGAGAATAAATCCAGAACCTGAGAAGATGTTTTGAAGGTCGGTATTGACTTTTCTTCAAATAATATTGAATTTTATTCCAACCAAATACCTCACATGACTAAGTAGGGAAATGCTTCCTTGAGTTTACTGAAATTAAACCGATGAAGAAAACATTCACCTGCATTATTTTGCTTCCATAATTTTGGGGTTTTTAGCTGATCAGATACATCCATTGACATTGTGTTGTAATTCAAATTTGTTCACTATATGATACTACATGATGGTCGTTGTAACCTTAATCACCATGAGAGTTAATCTGGTAAACTTATGAAATTTGTTGAATCTAAAGCATTGTTGAATTCAATGGTGAATTTTGATTACAACGATCATGCTTTT
>LPNX010836479.1:16823-29528 GCA_001517045.1 Pseudotsuga menziesii | reverse complement strand
ATGAGCTCTTTGTTTCTTCTTCGTTGATTTTTCTGAATCTATTATCTCAGAAGATCCTTCCTGCCATGATTTTAAGTTTCATTCCCTACTTGGATCTTAATGTTCAAACAGAGCCCACATATTGTAAGAAGAACCTTGATTTCATCATTACAGTTGAAAATGTACCAGGTTCCATTGCCCTTATTCTGAGCATAAAAGACTCCATGCTGGCCCTTTTGTAGTAAAATAAGTTTGTTGCATGTAAAGTGACAAAGAGGTGGTTACAGATGAAATTAAGCATTCAGATTCCCTGGAAAATAAAGACCACTTAATTCAATCAAAATGACCAGTGAGGATCAATGATAATCTAATATTGAGAACATGGGAATTGGTGTGCTAATGCAGGTGTTCAACAAAGGCAGTGTAGAAAGGCTCAACAATGTGATAAAGGATCAAGATGGTATAAACCCAAGCACCCAAAGCACAAGTTCATGCATTGTTTAGTCTCCTTTGAATTGGTTCCCACGAAAGAGGATAGAATCGTATCTAGAGCGGAAGATAAGAATGCTGCATGTATATAAGTATGTATTTCATACCCTCCAAAAATTTAGTGTCAGTTAAGATTTTTGTACGGCTTCACTACATTTACTCTTAAAATGATGTGTTTAGATGCATGCCAATATAATCCTAATCTGACCCTTTCTGGCATCTCAACAACATCATGAATTTTCAAAATTTGAACACAGAAAAAGGAAGGCACAAATGCCACACTTGACGAGACATTGGGTGATTCAAATCCACATTTACCCAAGATAGAAAGAGAGAAACTAGCAGCCCAAACTGCAGCAAGGGTAGCTATGGAGGCTCGTAAAGCTGCCTTGGTGGAAGCATCTTGGTGCCAAATTCTTAAGGCAGCTAGGTTGTAGCCCTTGATATCTTGTCTAGATTTTTTAACTTTAATTCTCTAGCTTTACTGCTTTTCTTACATTTTAGCCATACAATTTTTAAATTTCGTTTCCATATGTTTTTACTTGTATTTTCTGTTCAAAATTCAATGTCCATTAGCTGAAATACAGCTGAAGAAAGCTGAACAAAAAGCAGTTGAAGCTTTTGACTCTGCAGCAGAAGTCGGAGTGATAATTGATAACAATCCTGGGGGTTCCAAGCAATCTTTGAAATTTGAGACTACTGATGGAAGATAAACACATACTGTCTCTGCATCATTGGAAACAACTTTTGAAGTAGAAAAGGAAGTTGCAGAAGATGTGAAAGTAGCATTTTTCCCGTTGGCTCATCTTCCATCTTCCTCCATAAATGATATATTTAATGCTAATGATGACACATTCAAAAAATCAAGCATAAACGTAGATGAAAATGTTGTTAAGCTCATCAATGATTTGGACAATAAAGATTTATCTTCTGAAGCATTTTCTGAAATTGAAGTTCAGACTGAAGGTGAACCTTACGCTGACTCTGAATTGGAAAGAGATGCAGGAGCTACCACTCCTGAGACAAACTGTATCCAAATTAGGAAGAATGCAGCTAAGGGACCGTTTCAAAAACATAGACATCATCCTAAAGACCACCAATCTAATAGACAATATGCTAAAGAGATTATAGTTTCTGAAGAGCTTATTGACTTAATTCTTGGGAGAGTAAAGCTCCTAAAAGAAGAGGAGCTTATCTCTCTTGCAATGATAGTCGCAACCCGGGGTCTAAGTGCTATGCTTAAAGAGGATCACAAGGAGCAAGAAGTTAATGGCAAGTGCAGTTCTAGAGGTCTAGGAGATATCTTGGTGAAACACGTTTCTCGGTTGGAGGCAGAAAAAGTTGCTGCTGTTGCTACTGCTAAGGCTGTACCTGTGCCTGGAGATAACAAAGAGAACTCACTTCTGAAATTTTACCTGATCTTGGAAGCATACTTGTAAAACATGTTTCAAAATTTGAGAGTGAAGTTCAGGAAGCCAAAAGGTTGGCAAAAGATATTAAAGCTGAAGAAAATAGAAACTTAGGAGAACTGCAAGAGCATGGTGAAATTTTGTCTGAAGATTCAACAAAGGTGATTTTTTTGAAACAATTCCTAAGCTTGGAAGAACCTTTGTAAAGCATGCTGAGCGTGTGTCAGAAAAAACAACAAAACTAGCAGTTCCAGAACGCCAGAATGCGGAAAGTTTGGATGTAATCTTGGCTGAAAAGATTCATGCATCAGAAAGAGAACGGTTAACTGCCACAGGAGAAAAATGTACAAATATGCCTCAGCCAAAATCAGGATTGTCGAAGAAGCAAAGCATGGAAAGCGATGTGAATCCAATAGATGATATTGATACTAAATATGATAAAGAGAACAGAGATATAAACATGTATTCAACTGAGAATAAGACACTCAAAATGAAGAGCAAATTTGATATGAATAACACCAACCAAGATAAAATGCAAAACTATAATTTTACTTCTACAGTATCTGGTAGTAACCTCAGCACTATTCCACTGAAGGATATGACTGATCTTGAACAAGAGATTCTTCCCATGCAGACTGGCGCAGTTGTTGTTGAGCGAGTGCAGAGAAAGAAAAATTACCATGATGAAAATGGTGGGGGAGGTCTAGATAAGATTTTGGTCAAACATGTCTCAAAACTGGAGAAGGAGAAGTTGGCAGCAGCAGAGTTGTCAAATGAAGCATTTAGTAGTGTGCAGGGAAAGAAACAACTTGCTTGTGTGAAGACAGAAGATAGTTTGGATAAAGACTTAGTCAAGCATATTTAAATGCTTGAGAAAGAGAAAATAGCAGCAGCATTGTTGTCCAATGAAGCATCTAATGGTGTGCAAAGAAGGAAACAACACCATTATGTGAAGGATGAAGAGAGTTTAGATAAAGTCTTAGTCAAGCATATTTCAAATCTCGAGAAGGAAAAAATGGTGGCATCAGGGTTGACAAGAAATTCATTGCAGAATGTAGACAAGAAATATCAACCTCATCATACAGGTGAGGAGAGTTTGGATAAGGCATTGGTCAAGCATATATCAAAATTGGAGAAGGAGAAACTGGCAGCATTGGCATCAGAGGAATCATTTCAGAGGGTGCAAAGAAGTCTGAATCACTATGATAGTAAGGATGGAGAGAGTTTAGGAAATGTATTGGTGAAACATATATCTAATCTGGAGAAGGAGAAACTAGAGGCAGTGCAAGAGGCATCTGCAAGGGTACAAAAAAGACAGCATGAGTGTGATGGGAAGAATGAATATAGTTTGGATAAGGTATTGGTCAAGCATGTATCAAAATTGGAAAAGGAGAAACTGGCGGCATTGGCATTAGAAAAGGAATCATTTCAGAGGGTGCAAAGAAGTCTAAATCACTGTGATAGTAAGGATGGAGAGAGTTTAGGAAATGTCTTGGTGAAACATATTTCTAAGCTGGAAAAGGCAAAAATGCACGCGTACCTTGGCGGCTAGTAGGACCCTATGGACAACTGCACTATAAGCCACTAGGCCCAGAATACACACAGATATGCAGTAAGTTATACTAGCAGTAAGCAAAAAACATAGATGAACCTTCCCGCCTAAGGGCGCGACTATATTTATATATAACTAAAATTAGGATTGAAGGGTTGTTAGCTGCTTTTGCTAAGGTAGTTGGAAGTGGGAAAAAATAGACATGTTGAGACAGAGAATGTTCGCTATGTATACCAACCAATAGAATCAGTACCGTCACAGTTCTGCCCTGTTTATTGTAAAGCGGTCCTAACACTTATTTGTGCTACGTGAGGACATTCATTTTATCACAAATAAATAAATGCATCCTTTCCATGACCATCTTACTTACAGTAGTAGATCCCACAAACATAACTTTTTCAATGGAAGAGAATATAAAAACCTGCTGTAAAATGAACCAGATCTGAAACCTGCTGTAAAATGAACCAGATCTTAAAGTAATCCCACTGCTTAAAGTCCTGCTAAAAGGAGTAGCAAGAACCCACTCTTCCAGATATCCCCTCTGCAACAGCTTCTTAGCAATCACCAGTTTCCAGACGGCTCCTCAGCTTCTTAGCAATCTCCAGATATTAAGCAATCAAATATTATGCAGCCACACAATGGAAAAAATGCCCTGAACCCAGCTCGCAGGCACCTTGGCATGTAGCCACACGATGGAAAAAACGCCCTAAACCCACTCGCAGGCACCTCGGCATGCAGCCACACATGGAAAAAACGCCCTAAACCCAGCTCGCAGGCACCTCGGAATGCAGCCACACACTGGAAAAAAACGCCCTAAACCTAGCTCGCAGGTGCACTCATACCTCAAACCCACAAGCAAACGAGCTTGCAGGCACAGGCACGTAGGCAAGGCTCTGAGGACTCGTGAATGGGTCAGGCCAAAAATTTGAATAAAACGTGCCCCAACATATTGCATATTTAAATAGTAAAAAAAAAACTCTAGTTGCCCCTAATATACCCCCAATATATTAATTTTTAATTTTTTTAATTTTAACCCCCCCAATATGAACGGACGTGATATCATATTGGTTCCTAGGTGACGCCCCCGTGTAAAAAACCTAAAAGTATTAAGCAATTTTTGCAACCGGCAATCTACATTGCGGAAGCGGAGTTTCGAACGGAAGTTTTATTTGCAAAAGGGTTGTTGCAGGAACAATTAATCTTAGGAATGAAGGTTAGAGGAAGATTCATGTCCCATGTCTTATGTGGAAGAAATTTCATATCTATATATATATATATATATATATATATATATATATATATACACACACACACACATAAATACTTTGGAACCCACAAGTTATATTCCAATGCCTCTCCTTACTGTATCCATGAAAATAGTTCTGCCAACCCCTATTTTTATTCCCTTGTTACTATATGATATGTTATCTCTTGTATGCCCTTGCTTAGTCACCTCCATGCAGAGCACCCCATTGATTGTTCCTAGTCTAAGTTCATGTTAGATCAACATTTATATGTACAATGTCCTACAAGAATTTTTGGACTCATGTTAAATGAAAATTTTGAGGGATCAAGATGTTCTTTTGGATAATATTTTCCCATGATTTTACTACCACACCTCACTTTTTCAAGCCACCTTTTTCAACTGCAAAATTTTATGGAAGATTGATATAGTGATAATTTGTAGGATAAGATGAGCCTGCTAACCTTAACGGTTTCAGTACCCCTACTTCATCCTTGTTTCTTCATATGCTTGATACGTGGAAGCATTTCTTGAGAAATATTCTCTTTTGTTGAATAGGAAAACAATAGTTTTCCACCTACAACAACATCCTTATGAATGAATATTTTGAATATGAAACGTCATTTTCCAATTTTGTTTCCTATAACGCTACAACCAGACAAGGTGAAATATTTCTTGTAGATATTATCCTTTAGCAAAACATGTGGTAATTTTCTTTGATGTCCCACAAATGAAAAATTTTCAATCGATGTTATTCAGTACTATACATGGTATGCCTATGTTGTTCAATACCAGAATTGGCTCCCTCATTTGAATGACTAATAGTAGAATATACATAAGGATCAGTAACGCAACCTATTTGACTGGAGGGTGACTTAACCTTTGTGGTCATGGATTTTTGGCTCCTTCACTTTTGAAGAAGTTAAAACAAGGTGGATGAAGAGAATACCAAAGAGGGAAGCGCATAATAAAGTGAGATTTGTGAAAAAAGAGGTAACGTTCGTAACAAGTTTTAGACCAGTTTTTTACAAGCACCGCTAGTATAAAAGGAAGCAAAAGATAAGC
Organism: Pseudotsuga menziesii; assembly: GCA_001517045.1. Classification (NCBI taxonomy): domain Eukaryota; kingdom Viridiplantae; phylum Streptophyta; class Pinopsida; order Pinales; family Pinaceae; genus Pseudotsuga; species Pseudotsuga menziesii. The sequence continues at coordinate 23,791 of LPNX010836479.1, read as the reverse complement.
AGAAAGAGAGGATCAGAATATTAGAGAAAGAATAATATGTTGTTAGACACAATGGCACACTGAGAGGGGGGGTGAATCAATGGTCCAACACTATTTACAATTTCAACTTTCTTCAACTACTTAAACAAAGATCATCATAATTACATAAACATCAATCAATAACATAGAAACACAAACACTTCATAAGATGAATTTGTAAACTTTATTTCATTATATTCAAACAACTACAACCATGAGGCTTATCAACTACAGCTAAATCAGAAGCACCAACTTCTATGCCAAGACCCTGCTTGGTTTTTCTTAGTTCCAACTAAGAAAATGAGTACAAGACCTAGCTTGTAATTACATAAGGATTCATGTCACATCACACTTCTCTTATTACTTGTCTTCGCAATCTGATTCTCCATGTCAATTCATATTATTCCCATCATCCAGTCACCTTATCATGTCTGCTCATAAAATTCCCATAGTCATGTCTTCTAGTTTGCATCTGTTTGTACAAGATTCTGCTAGGTGCATTCAATTCATCAAGATTTTACCAAAATAGTTTTCTATTCTATTATTTAAGCCAACCTATCATTGTATTCACTTCATAGACATCATCATCATATAGTAACTTACTTTATTTAATCCATCATTCCTCCACTAAGGCTACCTTAGTCATATGCCAAAAAATAATAGATAAAAGATTTTGTACCAGCTACTACAAACTCAGACAGTTTAGACAAGCACTCGGATTAGGGAAGTCATTAGGTCAGCACTTTCATTTCATACCATATTAAACTCAGGATTGTTTGTACTGAGGTGAAAGCCCAATCACATTTCAAAACCAGAATATTTAGGATGAGAAGAATATCAAGTTTTCCTTATTTAAAAGCAAGATCCAAAATAATTCAACACTTGTCAACCTTGAAAATCGGACTGTCAACTGAGATGAGGATTATTGTATGCTAAAGATGAGACCCTAATCTAGTGTAGAAACCCTCCAATACTATCCCAAATATTTGGGTTTGTTAATGACTGGTTCATTATACCCCAAAAGATAAAAAGAAAAAAACCATCAAAAGGATTCTTGTGTGATAGGTTTAGATCTGTTGTTGTCTACTCCCCAAGAAACATAAAAAAAAATTCAAAAGGATTCCTTCTGTAATTTTAGACTATTTTGAACCTCTATAATTTTGGATCCTCTGCAATATCGGATTATTTTGAACCTCTACAATTTCAGGACTATTTTTACCCTCTGCAAATTACCTCTGAATTCCCTGAGTCAAAATTGAATTTCATAGCTCTCACAATTCTGGTTTTTTAATGAAGTGTCACTGGGTATTTATACTAGTTTTCAATTATGATTTGGAGCCGACCTATCATAATATATATATGAATTTAATTTAATTACTTTTCCTTTAGCTGGCCCACTTGTCATAGTAATTTTTATATTAAGAGATTCAAACCATAATTTAATCAACATCTCACGTGCCAGCAAATGACTTAGTTCCGTTTTTTTTGGTTGTCCTTCATTCACGTCATCCTTAATAATATTTATTCAATTTCCATACTATCATTTCATGTGAGGAGCAAGGCGCAGCAAGCATCCACAATGTAGGGATTTTGCAACTTTTATATTCACAACAATGTTGTCATTTCTCACTTAAATGATCCAAGGTGTAATTTATTTATGTCCGTCAACATGGAGTATCAAGAGCTTTAATATGTTCATTAAATCATCAACAAAATTCCACATGCAAGTCTTTATGGGCTTCAAGCCTTATAATGACCACCTCCAAGAGCTCCAAAACCAAGATGCCATGCCATATCATGTTTTTGACTTTCTAAAATATTTTTTCCTTTACTTGCCATCATCCTTGTCAAGATTTCTTACCATGTGATCATCAAGCATTTTCCCTTTTCCATGTCATTTTCTCAAGGCCTTGTCCTTCATGTCCTTTTCTTTCCATTTTTTTCATGTCATGATCACTTCAACCTTTGCCATTAATGTGTTGTTATCAATGACAACACCTTAACAACCTTGCTCATCAATCTTCCCCTTTTTCATTGATGGAAAGATCTCCACAATTTCTCTCCCCCTTTGACATTAATGAAAAAGGGTCAACCACTTATCCATTAAGAACTTCACAATGCCCAAAAAACATTTCTATTCAAGAATACATCTTGAGATCATCGTGAAATGTTTGCTCTACTTGGAATGAAGAAATTTGTCAAGTCATGCTCCACTTGAGAGAATATTTTACTTGTTGATGAGATGCTCCCCCCTATCAAGTATCTTGCATAATTTCTTTTATAGAACTTGAACCACAAGGCCCACCAACACAATGCAATTATACCCAAAAGTGGGCCATACCTTCAAGATTATTGTTCTATAAACTTCATATTTATGAATCAGATTCTTAGCTAAAAAAAAAATCCTTTTTACTTTTCAGACTCTTCATGAATGATATCTAGGATTCTCGTGTCCTTTGACTAAAAGATGTGTCTTCAAATTTCTTAAGTTTGTATCATCAACGATTAACCTTGTGAAATTATTTAATCAGTACTGGAAACGCTTCATTTTATTTCTTGTATATTGCTGCTGAGAACAATTCTTTACACCTAATAATATTGGAAAGACAAAATATTGAATATATTTGTGCTTTCGAATGGCTTCCTTTAAGGCGTGAATGTTCTCTTAACTTCGTCACAAATGCTAAAATATGTGTCTACCTTCAACTTGTGTTTGCATTATTCAATATGGGATTTCTTTTGACACACCTTCTATGGCTATAGAGTATCTTCACAAATATGAGCTTGCTCTTTATCATAATACTCTTTGACATCATCATATAGTATATGCATTGTGTATAAGTATGCAGCATCATCATCATAGGAGATTATACATCAAATATGCATCGTCTATCAATAGGTATGCATTCACTCAAACACTGTCAAAATTCATCACATTAGGAGTACATCAAGTAAATGTGCATTGAATACAATTCAATGTCATCACTTTGAAACAATTTTAGTAGACTTCAAGAATAGTTCACACATCAGGACTTCAAATTTGGGATGTCAAACATCAAACATTCACACTGTGGCATTGTTACTGTGTCATCATCTTCAAAAAATATGGAATGTGACAAAGTTTGTAATTTATATTCAAAAATATGACTTATATATCACTGTGGATTGTCTTGTCAGAGTGTTACAGATATATTTTTGTTCATACTAATCATCTGTCAACCATCAATGCATCTCTTCATACAAGACTTCATAGTATTGTACCATCAAATGTTACTGCCACTTATTGACTGTCTTTGCTTGAGATAGTAAGGCCATGTAGTCTAGCACTTATATGTAAAGATAAAGGGAGCACACCTTAAATGTATTTTTTATGATTCGGCTGCCTTTACTAATATAAGGGTTTAAGATTGATCTTCAAGTATGGATTTGGAAACTTATAGATATCACGTATTCCAAGATTACTGTGACAAGGATAAATACTGTGCTAATGTACAAGAACCACTTCAACAACCTTTTGTGAATGAAATTAATAAATTCATAATGGTTCACTTTTGTTACTGTATGCCATATTTCTTCCCCTAAGTTCGTGTCTACTAGATTTGACATGATTAGCTAACTACTCCCCCTAGCACCATGCCATCTGTGACCATGATCCTTGGACCTGTTACTAAGCTTGAAATAACCACTAATTTCCTATGATTTCATCCTCCAAACTCCATGAACTCAACATGCATTAAGGTCGTTGAAATATCTCAAGCTTAGCATGACATATTGCAACAACCTTCCTTGCACAAATTGACTTTAGTCATATCTAGAAAAACATTATTTTTCTTCCATATCTAGGAATGTCCTTGGTTGTGACCACTTGTCCTTTGAGTATCAAATCCTCCTGCATAATTCTTCTTCAAAGATTCATTGGTTCTCCTTGTTGATTTATATGACGGGCTCTTCATTGGTTGTCTTCTTGGACTAGCACAAGTTTGTGCTTTATGACCAAATCCATTGCAATTGTAGCACCTCATACTGTGGAAATTTGCAGCAACATGGCCAATATGGTTACATGTCCAGCATCTCATTGTGTTTATTTGCAATTCCAACACTTCTTCTTCCATTGACTGAACAATCCATAGCCTTGTGACAAAAACCATCACATGAATAGCAATAACCATTGAAAGTACATTCATACCTTGATGTTTGGTTCCATATTGAAGATGAGTCTTTTCTAAACTTTCTCTGAGGAGTAAGACTAACTCTCCGATATCCTCCAGGTTTTCTGATGTCTTTTGTAGGTATGTGAGGAGCAGCTTGGATTTCATATTTTGAGAGTAAGGGACATGCTTCATACTTGCTAGGTGTCCATGTGTCTACTATGGACTTTTCTTTTCCTGAGTTGTATCCAAGGCCAGATTTATCAAAAGGTTATCTTTGGCAGTCCAAGATCTTGTCTAATATGATTGAGTTTTTCCTGAACTTCACACATGCATTGGATTTTTCACTTATCTTTCTGAGGCCAACTACTTCCATCTCAATATTTTTACATTGCTCCTCTTTCTCATCCAATTTGTCCTTCAAGACTTCCTATATCCTTTTGGCTTCTTCTACCTGAGTCTTTGGCTCAACCTCTTCCTTTCTTGTTTCTTCAAGTTCTTCACCAAACTCTTCTTGTTCTCATGTTTGACTGATCAATTTAGTCTTTAGTCTTTCAACTTCATCTTCTTTGTCTTTTAGCTCATCCTATAAACTTGTCTTCTTGTGATTGAGTTTCTTAAAGAGATCCATAGAATTTTCATGGTACTTATAAAAGGACTCCAACTTTATTTCTTTTAAGTCTCAAATTGTATCTAACGTCAATATCTGCTGCAAGTTATGTTAGGGAATATTTCTTTACTTGTTCAAGATCATCTTAAAGGTTATCACACTCACGGCTACTATAATCAGAAGTATTCTTTCCTTCACTAGTGTCTGATGGGTGCTCCTCCTTTTCTTCATGCTTTTCTTCTTTAGTAGACTTGACTTCTGCTTCAATCTTTGTATCTTGGTTTCTTTCTTTATACTCACTTTCCATCTTGAACCAAAGGTCTTTGGTTGAAGTGTGTTCTCCTACACTCTCTTTGATGGATATTGAGAGTCCATCCATAAGAAACTTCAATGCAATGGTGTTAACCTTCATGGAATCCTTCTGTGCAGCTGACTTTGTCTTCTTGTTGGACTGAGCAGGTGGATTGACCACAATCTCCCATACACCAAATTTCTTCAAGTAAGTGTTCATCTTACTTCTCCATCCAAAGTAATTGGTCACATCAAGTACTGGAACTTCAACATTGTTGGGGGACTCTGTCTTTGCATACATTGTGTGTCCATCGATCTCCTTCAAGCTAGTTAGGCTTGTGTCAAAGGCCATCTCTAATACCAATTGTTAGACAAAATGGCACACTGAGAGATGGGGTAAATGAGTGGGCCAACATTATTTACAATTTCAACTTTATTCAACTACTTAAACAAAGATCATCATAAGTACATAAACATCAATCAATTACATAGACAACATAAACACTTCATAAGATGAATTTGTAAACTTTATGAAATTAGATTCAAACGGTTGTACCGTGAAGCCTATCTACTACAACTGAATCAGAAGCACCAACTTCTATGCCAAGACCGTGCTTGGTTTTTCTTAGTTCCAACTAAGAAAATGTGTACAAGACCGAACTTGTAATTACATAAGGATTCTTGTCACATCACACTTATCTTATCACTTGTCTTGTTAATCTGATTCCCCCTGTCAATTCATCTTCTACACATGAGCATGTCACCTTGTCATCTCTGCTCATAAACTTGTCTTAGTCATGTCTTCTAGTTTGCAGTTGTTTGTACAAGAGTCTGCTAGGTGCAATCAAGTCATCAAGGGTTTACCGAAATATTTTCTATGCTACTATTCAAGCCAACCTATCATGGTATTCACTTCATAGACATCATCATCATAGATTAACTTACTTTATTTAATCCATCATTCCTCCACTGAGCCTACCTTAGTCATATGCCCAAAAATCATAGGTAAAATATTTTGTACCAGCTGCTATAAACTCGGACAGTTTAGACAAGAACTCGAATTATGGAAGCCATTAGGTTAACACTTTCATTTCATACCATATTAATCTCGGGACTATTTGTACTGAGGTGAAACCCCAATAACATTTCAAAATGATATTGTTAGGATGAGAAAATATCAGGTTGTCCTTCTTTAAAGGAAAGATCCAAAATAATTCAACACTTGTCAACCTTCAAACTCAGACTATCAATTGAGATGAGGACTATTGTGTGCTAAAGATGAGACCCCAATCTAGTGTAGAAACCCTCCAATACTAGCCCAAAGATTCGGGTCTATTCATGACTGGTTCATTATACCCCAAAAGATAAAAAGACAAAATTCATCAAAAGGATGCCTGTGTGATAGGTTCGGATCTGTTGATGTTTATTCCCAAAGAAAGATAAAAATATTCAAAAGGATGCCTGCTCTAATTTCGAAATGTTTTGAACCTCTGTAATTTTGGATCCTCTGCAATTTCGGACTGTTTTGAACCTCTACAATTTTGGGATTGTTTTTACCCTCTGCACAATTTTGGGATTGTTTTTACCCTCTGCAATTTCAGAACTGTTGTAAATTACCTCCGAATTTCCTTAGTCAAAATCGAATTTCAGAGCTCTCACAATCTAGTTTTTGAATGAAATGTCACTGGGTATTTATACTGGTTTTCAATTATCATTTGGAGCCGACCTATTATAAAAAGATATTTTTATTTTTATTTATTTTTGAATTTAATGTAGTTCATTTTCCTTTATCTCGCCAACTTGTCATAGTAATTTTTGTATTAAGAGATTCAAACCATAATTTAATCACGTGCTAGCAGATGACTTAGTACATTTTGTTTTGGTTGTCCTTCATTCACGTC
>LPNX010836479.1:0-14722 GCA_001517045.1 Pseudotsuga menziesii | reverse complement strand
TGACCATTTGGAAGTGGTTGCCATAAAGCTAAACGTCGAGCTACTACCGTGGCATCAACGGTAGAGAGAATATGAACGCTTTTATCCCTAATCACCGACCACCTCCTGCTTGTGGCACAGACTTCTTTAAACAACGACGTCGTCATAAGTAGGGTGAGAGAAACAACTAGAAGAACAGACATATTGGTTTCCGTTTTCATGGCCAGCTAAATAATTACTTTTCTTTTATCAGCGAACCCTAACCGTTGGAAATAATGAAANTAGGGTGAGAGAAACAACTAGAAGAACAGACATATTGGTTTCCGTTTTCATGGCCAGCTAAATAATTACTTTTCTTTTATCAGCGAACCCTAACCGTTGGAAATAATAAAAGTTGGTTTGCACTTGCAGAGGAACTATTTCATGCATACAGTCTTTGGAAGAGTCTTAATGGCACAAACATTTGAAACTGTATTGTTTCTAATTATAGGATCTGTATATAAGATCGGTGAAAGGGCAGAGGAACTAGGGTTAGGGTTTCTTGGGCGTTTCGGAATGGTTGCTACGAATACCTCCGATTCCTATCAAGAAGTTGTTGGTTGGCTGCGGTGAGTTCTATGAAGCTGATCAGAAGCAAACATTGCGATTCTGGGATGTTTTGAATAAGTTGATGCACTATTTTAATAATTAGTAGGGATGTAAGAAGGCTCTTGGAAGGTGCCCGGTCGGGCTGTTGGCCACTTCTTTTTGGACTGGTTTTCTACCATAAATTTCTTTTGAATTACCTGTGGCTTCGAATTCTAGTGCTTTAGCTAGAGTTGTGTTCACGAGAAAGTTGAGTGCGAATTAATGGGTGATAATTAAGTAGTTAAAATGGAAGGAGAGGTTCAGGCACAGTGGGATTTCCTTTTCTAATTCGTATACGTTAAGCGACGTTTGACGCGGCGGTCTCTCAGATACGTTACCTTCAGTTTCCAAGGTATTCACATACTTTGGCTTTTTCCCAATTTAATTCGTCGAAAATCTTACAAGTCAATGAGAAGTTTTATTTATCATAAAATTTCATACGAAGTGGAGTAATCTTTACTTGTATTTAATGTTTTTTGGGATGTTTTTTGTGCAGGAATATGTAAAATTATATATTGTATATATGCTTATGCAATATAGGTTGGGTGTTAATGATAATGATTGTTGTTATGTTTACACTAACTTATTAGTGCAGTGCTTTTTTATATTTTTATTTCAATTTATTTTTTAGTAATTCATAAATAATACTAAAAATATGGAAAACTCTATTATACTAAGTATATATACATCCATGTAATTTCTTATTCAACTATCAAACTTCGATAGTGAGTTAATTCTTATGTGACCATACGATCCACGTAATTTCTTATTCAACTCTCAAATTTTGATATTGAGTTAATTCTTATATGAACATCAATTTTTTTTGTATATGTCTAATTCGTTAAAAACATTGATAATGTGAACATAATATATTTTTGTGTAATTTTATTTGAAATATTATATATTTTTGTGCAATTTTATTGAACAACTATTATAATATATTTTTGTGCACATGAATTATTCAAAGATTATGAATGAAAGTCCTTCAGATTCTTTGTACAATTAACTAAAGTATAAATAACTAAATTCAATGTAGAGAATGCCATGTAGTTGGGGAAATTGGTCTTCAAAATGACATGAATAACCACATTCGAAAAGAGTTGTCAAGGTTGCACATACTAAGAAGCTTTGGCAAATTTGAAGAGGTCGCATCATCATTAATGGCAATTATAATAATTGTCATGCATGAGAGATTTACTTGTTATAAGGGAAGCTAAAATTTGTAACTGTCATGCATGAGATATTGACATGTTATAACGGAAGTTGAGAATAATGGCAAACACATAATAATGAATATGAAGATTCAATGTGGTAAAACTCTAGAAAGGGAAACATCCAAAAAGCAAGTGTATAGGTCCTTTTCTTATTCAAAAATTGAGATTACAATATTCTCGATTCATAATTAACTCTTTAATATCATCTCATACCTCTATGGACTTACACATAGTCATATACACTTGTTCATTTTAATTTTGGTTTCCACCTTGAAAACAATTTACCTGATACCTTGCTCTTGCTCTTTCATCACATTTTTTGCAAGCTAGCAAGAGAAGCTATGCGCCATTGGAACTTCTCTAATGTGACTCGCTTCGTGAACATGTCTCCTCTATTCTTTCGAGTGTGGACTTTTTCAAGAAGTAGGTCCTCACTTTCATCAATAACCTACCTTACAAAATGATACTTTATAGAAATTTTTTTATTTAACTATGCTAAGCTGGATTTTTATCCAAATGAATAGCACTTTGACTATCACATAAAACTTTTACCTTACTCTGTATCCTTCCAAACTCAATAAGCAAACCTTTCAACCAGATTTTCTCTTTGCAAGCATGTGAGGCAAATACATATTCTACGTCTATAGTGGTTAAAGAAACAACATCATGTAGCTTTGACATCTAAGAGTAAAGCCATAACCTGAAGTGGATCTACTCATGTCCAAGTCACCTGCAAAATATGAATCAACATAACTACAAACTTCATCACTTGAATTGTCAAAGGTGATACAATAATTGTTTGTACCTCGGAGGTACCTAAGTACCCATTTCACTATTGCCCAATGCTCTTTTCCTGGATTTTCCATGTATCTACTAACAATACCAACCGCATGTGAAATGTATGGTCTAGTATAGACCATCAAATACATAAGACTTCCTACTACATTAACATATGGTACATGAGACATATATACTTCTTTTCTTCATCATTACTAGGATACAAACCCAAAGAAAGCTTATAATGAGAATACAAAGGGATGTTAACTAGTTTCACCTTAATCATACCAAATCTATGAAGTATTTTTCTGCATACTTCTCTTGCGATAACCACAACTTACCATTTTTTCTATCTATGTGTATCTTCATGCCTAAAAATAGTTTTGTTACTCCTATATCCTTCATATTGAACATTCTATCCAACTAAGTCTTCAACGTGTTGATATCAACCATGAGTCTTTTTTACAATAGCATATCATCAACATGTAACACCAAGATAATGAACATGCCATTTTTTGACATCTTAAAGTAAACACAATGATCATACTTACTTCTGGTAAAATTTTGGCTCACCATGAAGGAATCAAAATTTTTGTACCACTACCTAAGAGACTGATACAGGCCATACAATGACTTACTGAGCTTGCAAACCAATCTGCCTTCCTGATTTTTAACAAATCATTCCGGTTGTTCCATGTAAATGTCCTCATATAAATCTCCATGTAGAAATGTAGTTTTAACATATAGCTTCCTAACTCAAGATCAAGTAAATCAACCAATGCTAACACTAACCAAATAGAAACAAGCTTAACAACTAGTGAAAATATTTCATGGAATTCAATACCTTCCTTCTGAGAGTACCCATTTTCTGCCAATCGTTATTTCTATTTTGCAACCTTCTCATCAACAACTTTCTTCATCGTTTAGATGCACTTGCAACCAACAACTTTTTTGTCATTTAGAACTTCCACTAGGTCCCATGTTTTATTCTTTTCAAAGGAATCCATTTCTTCTTTCATTGTTAATTTGCACTTAGAACTTTCAAATACCTTCATTGCTTCCTAATAACAACTAGGTTCTTCATCATTAGTAATCAAAGCAACAAATGTAACAAAATCATCATACATTTTTGGAAAAGTTTTGACTTGTGTAGACTTCCTCAAAGATGGCTATGACAATTCATCAGTTTCTTGGAAATTTTTTGTCTCTACATCTTCTTCTTTGGGAGGTTCTTCATGAGCATCTTCATGAACATATTCATGATCCTTCTCTCTTATTGATGACCAAGTATGCAACTGAATTTTTTGAATCTGTGGTTCTTCTGCCTATTTCATTTCACCGTCTTCTAAATATGACTTCATGAGTGACATTTCATTAAATACAACTTTTTTGTTTATGATGATTTTGTGGGAAGTAGGATTCAACAATTTGTATCCTTTAACACCGTCACCATATCCAACAAAGACATACTTATTTGATTTCAAATCTAACTTAGAACACTGGTTGTTTGGAACTAGAGCATAAGCATAATAACCAAAAACTTTAAGATTCGAATAATCACAAGCGTATCCTCTCCATACCTGTTTGGGAATATTACAATATGTTGCAGTTGATGGTTATCGATTTACTAGATAGCATGATGTAAGAACTTCCTCTGCGCACAATTCCTGTTGCAACTTGGCATTAGTGAGCATACACCTTTCTCACTCTAGGAGAGTCTTGTTCATGTGTTCAACAACATTGTTTTGTTGCGGACTATAGACCGTGTTTTAATGACTCTTGATCCCAACTTCCTTGCAATAATTCTCAAACTCCATAGATGTGAACTCACCTTCATTATCAGTACTTAAACACTTGATTTTCCTACTTATGATCTTTTCAAACAAATCCCTAAATTGCTTAAATGCATTGAACACATCATCTTTTCTCTTTAATAAATAGATCCAAACCTTCCTAGAATAATCATCTATAAATGTCACAAAGTATGAAGAACCTCCACAGGAAACTTTAGGGGATGGACCCAAAACATCAGAGTGAAATTAATATAGCATACATTTTCTAACATGCATTCCTTCTTTAAACTTCTATATAGCATGTTTACCAAACACACAGTACTTGAAGAAATCAATATTCAGAAAACTCATACTTGGGAGTAACTTATGATCCATAAGTAGCTTCAGCCCTTTCTCACTCATATGTCCCAAGCACTGGTGCCATAGGAAAAAGGGTTCACTTGCAGCTTTAGACACAACCACTACTTTAATTACATCATAACTCCCTTCTAGCTTGTACAAGTTCCTGATCCTTATTGCTTTCATGATCCCTTGGACACTTTCATAACTGCACCTTGAACTGCAAACATGTAACTAGCATCATCCAAAACTCCCATAGATATCATATTCTTTCTTAGTTCAAGAACATGCCTCACCTCAGTCAATGTTTCATAGTGCCATCATGCATCGTGATTTTGATGCAACCAATTCCAAGAATTTTACAGGAAATATCATTTCACATATAAAAAACCACTTCATCAATTTGTTGATACGATGAAAACCAACTTCTGTCAAGACACATATGGTGAGAGGCACCCAAATCCAATAGTCAACTATTATGATGTTGATGGACATTGGAAATAGACAGTACCTCATCAACCATTTCTGGACTTACTTATGCTACATTTGCTTCCTTTGTGGAATGATCTTGGGATTAATCCTCCTTAGATCTTTTCTCTTCCAACAATGTTTCATTAGATGACCTGATTTCTTGCAAAACCAACACATGAGCTTAACATTCTTTGCTTTTGAATTTGACCTAGATGTATGTCTTGAACTTTTCTCTTCTTCGCTTAATAGACCTGTAATTGTTATATTATTGTTGATGAAGAAGTTTTTTTCTTATTATTTCTAAGCTTCTCTTCTAATAACAAGACTCCAACAATAGTTCCATAACCAAAAGATTCAAGATTACTGAATGACATAGAGGTAACAATATGACCTCATAAATGAAACAATGTACACACCAAGGTTATTTGCTTCTCTTCATCATCAAGCTTCATATCCACACTAGTTAACTAATAGACCAAATCACTATAGGGATTTAGATGATCATGGATATTCGTACCATCAGTCATTCTCAAGATATATAGATTCCTCTTCAAAAAGATAGGGTATATAGCTACCTCTTCACAAAGATCTTGTTCGTGAGGGACGTGGTCATATATAGGATTTCCAATTTAACCCATAAGCATGATCTTGAATCTTCTTCAACAATGTTAAACAAGACATCATCTTCTAAAAACAAATGGATGGTGTTGAGGGCTCTCGAATCCAGATCCTCTGAGTCTTCATTCGACATGTCCATTGACCTTTTTTATTTTCCCAATTTTTTCTGCGAAAATGAGATCGAAACGAATTTGGCTGATCTATGGAAGAACACATGCACACCTTCCATGAACAAGAAATAGCAAGGATTGCTTTCTTGAGGGCACCTGTGGGTCGAATTGGTAAAGTTTTGCATGGTGAAATAGATCTAGAAAAGGATGCTAAATCAATGGATTCAAGTTAAACAAAAGAGGAAATTGAATTGGCTCGAGTGGGATTTTCTGAAAGGTATCAAAATTGAGACAAATTTAAGGATATGATACTTTCACTCCATGATGGTAAATTCAAGAACTAAGAGTTAGGCTTGAGTTAAGCTTGTTGGATGCTTGACTATTTTTCATGTTTTTGAGACCATATACATTTCTTTCTTAACATTTGTATAAGAAGAACCATTTCACTAACTTTTTAGAAATACATTTAATTTTTGCTAGCAACTTAATTGATTGGAGAGATTTATACATTTAAGATTTGTAAAATCTCAAAAATGTGTATTTAATGAGCTCGCAACACATTTTTTCTTCATAACTTTGATACTCTTAATGTTTTTGTTAACATTGGAAAATCGTATACTGCATAAACACACCATATAAATTTGAATCAGAAATCAATGGAATGGACGAACTTAAAGGGTTTTGAAATATTTCTTTGAAGCGCACATTTAGGTGTTTCCTTATGCTCAACTCCTGAAACTTTCAGAGATACCAGCTGACGTTCAGATTTTGACTTTAACGTCCTCATATAATCTATGGACAGCTGCTCTAAGATGTATAGGAACCCCAAGTTCTTCCATTCTATGCCAGAGCTTGTCCCTAGGGACTGTGTCAAAGGATTTTTTGAAATCAACAAAGCAACAAAAGGCTTCCTCCTTTTTCTCCCACACTTTCTCCATGATGTGTCTTAACGTTATACCATGATCAACCATGGAGTGTTTGGGTCTGAAACCTGCTTGTCCTTTAGCACGCTTACCTCTTTCTTCTTCCCGCTTGCTAATTCTATTTTCTAGCATGCTTCTGAATAGCTTTGCAAACAAGGGATTTATCATTATGGTCCTGTAGTTTGAGGGATTATTGGCATCGCCACTCTTGAAAAGAGGTATTTCTAGGCTAGTTGTCCAATCTGTAGGGAAACCCTACTGAAGAATGTTGTTGAAAATTCTCGTGATGTAAGGTGCAAGAGTTTTTGAACCCCACTTTAGATACTCTACTTGGAGTTCAACTAAATCCTTTACTTTTCTAAAACCCAAATTCTTAATACCCACCTCAACCACTTGCACTGTGAAAAGATTAGTAGCGGTGTTGACTAAGGGGGGGGGTGTCAGCCTTGGGATATTATTCATAAATTTGTTTTGCATATTCAAGCCATTGATAGGCTGTGATATTGTTTTTAGTTTTCTTCTTTCTGGTTTGAAGTTCCTTCCAAAATAACTTGGGGTTGTTTTTCCCAAGGAATATTAGTTCTTCCCTTCGTGAAATCATGAAATCAACTTTTTTCTTTCTTAAAATATGCTTATAGGCTTTGAACTTAATTTCTTTCTGATTTGATTCTTTCAAGTTTCTCCTTGCTTTTTTGCATTCCTCATCAAACCAAGCATTAATCGGGAAGCAATTTGTTTCAGATTTCTTATTTTTTGTTCTTTTGCATTCTGAAAGTGCTCTTTGGATTAGATATGTTAGTTTGTGGCTGTGAAGGCCCTGGGATTGAGTTTTATCCTCCTTAAAAATCCTCTCTAATGCTATCTTGAAGGTATTATGGTTTTTTGTGTCAAAAGAATCCTACCCTTTGGGGGTGATTGCTTAATGCCCTAAGGTTTTATCTCGACCTGTTGCTTTTTGCTCCAAGAGAATTTTAGATATATTGGTTTGTTATCAGATTTCAGATCCCAGATCTGATCCCCAATCCGAACTTCCTCCATTTTCTCACACATTCCATGTGAGCAAATTGCATAATCCACCACACTTGCACCATTGTAAGTTTTGCGTGTGAAATTTCCCAAATCCGCCCAGCTGTCCAAACCATTGCAGATGACTAAGTCAAAAGTTCCACATAGAGTAAGTAGTTGCTCCCCAAAAAGATTCCAAATTTTGTTGTCCTCTGAAAATCTTGTCCACTGCTGATTGCTTTCTTCTGTGAGCCAAATAGGATTGCAGTCTTCCTTACAACGGAGGATACTAGCTTGGTTATTTGCAGTCCTAACATTGAAGTCACCCACTAAAAGGACTTCACTTAGTTGGGAATACACTGCAATGTAATTTTTTAGGGTTGCAAAGGGTTCTTTGTGGTTAATCCCTCTGCCTTTGTAGGTTTTTGAAACTTGCGGGGAAAAATAACATGATGCAATTCTAATGATATTTCCATTTTCCGATATTTTAAACTAAATGGATTGTTTATTTGAGTCTTCCTTTTCTAGTTGAATGAGACATCCTTTTTTTCCCTTGCTAAGACCATGATACTTTTAGAATAATCAACCCATAGTTAGCTACCTTAGACATTAATTAATCCATTTTTGTCTTATTTCCCTAGTTTCCATATTCCACTCTATGCAAGTTGTCATCCACATGTCCTAGATGGTCAAATTTTCTAAAACTGAGTCATGGAGCGCTTGGGAAACCTCTTGGAATCAATTCTTCTTTATTCCTAAACCTCCCTAGTGCATATCTTCTTTTTCTGCTTTATTATTGCTTTTACTAAGTTTTAAAGCAATTGGGAAAGTATGACTAGGTGAAGTTGAATTGTTTTTTGCCTTCATTATCCTCCTCTCTTT
This sequence comes from Pseudotsuga menziesii, assembly GCA_001517045.1. Taxonomy (NCBI): domain Eukaryota; kingdom Viridiplantae; phylum Streptophyta; class Pinopsida; order Pinales; family Pinaceae; genus Pseudotsuga; species Pseudotsuga menziesii. The sequence continues at coordinate 5,984 of LPNX010836479.1, read as the reverse complement.
TCTCCTAATAAAAGCATGTATGAGTTTTCCTTCCATCGCCTATTATCTTTCCTAATTTATTTTTCCAATTCATGAGCTCCTAAGCATATTTGGAAACTACTTTATGCACCTATGGGGGATTTGACTAGATTTAGTAAGCCTGCTTTTGACTAATTCGAATGGCATCCCAATGCATTTGAATCTCTCATGTAATTATTTATTTTGTTAGCCTATGACTTCACAAGGTTGGCTATTGTACACTTATTCAATACATATTAGTGTTATGCTCCATATTCAGTCTCCTTTGTGTGTAATTTGCATGTGTAATTGGCAATTTTTGTGAGTGTAATTGTTCTAACACCTGGGTTCAATTTCCACATGGTATCAGAGCCTTTGTGGATTGATTTCTCTCCTTCCATATTGTTGTTGTAGGTTCAACATCATTGACTGGGAGCATTCTGCTGACTGAAGGGACAATTTCTGAGCTATGGATCAATCTCAGAAGATCATCTTGACTCCATTTAATTTCTTTGAATGGAAAGTAGAGATGGAGATACTGTTGAGAGTGAAATAACTCTACAGAGTGACTATGGAAATAGAAGCACATCCCAATGTAGTTGCAGAGAAAATTAAATGCCACAACAGGAGGGATGAGGCCTATGGTCTCCTGTGTCTGAGCATATCCAGAGACCTCCTTTTCCAACTTGATGGATTGACATCACCAAATGAAGTATAGGAGAAGCTTGTTGAGATTTTTGGTAAAATAGATGAGATGAGAGGACATCAAATTGAGAATGAATTGATCTCCTTGAGTCCCTACAACTCTACTTTTCCAAGTTTAAAGCCCTTGTTTTGCAGTTAAAACAGTGTGGAATTGAAAAGAAGGAGGAGCAACTGGTTTTGGCCATACTCTCAAAGCTTGGCCCTAACTATTCAGTGCTTTTTTCGACCTTCCATGCCACCAAGTTGACAGCTCGAGCCTGGAAGATGCCTAAACTTGCAGAGTTCATGGAATCTCTCACACAAGAACAAGATAAACTAGTGATGATGGGCACCATCAAACCTTCCAAATACCAACTCCGGTTACTGGAGATTCGAGAGTGGATTCAAAAGGAAAGAAGAAAGCTAAGAAGACACCTAAGCAAAAGAAAGACAAGAACAAGTCTCCATAGGATCCCCAAGGTTCCAAGAAGAACACCCAGAAGAAGAAGAACAAAGGAGAAATGAGCAAGTGCGTATACTACAATAAGGGCAATCATCCTGAAAGGTCCTGCATGAAGAAGCAAATTGACATGCTGACCCAACTCCTGGAGAAGAATGGCATCTCCCTTCCTGATAGCTCAAAGAAGAGGGAAGGAGGATCAAATTCAAAAGACAGAGAGAGTGTTCATGCATTGGTTGCTGGCACATCAAGCTCGCCTAGTTTCATCATTGATTCTAGAGATTCAAGACATATGGTTTTGACCAAGGAGGCATTCAACTCACTTGACATGTCGAAAGGTCCACCAATAGTATTGGGAGATGACTCTCTCACTGAAAGTTTGGGCAAAGGGAGGATTGATCTTGACCATGGTAAGTTCAGCAATGTATTGTATGTTCTAGGTCTTGCCCCTAACCTATTGTCAGTGTATCAGATGACCCACACAGGGTCTCCAAAGAAGGTCATATTCTCCCCTAATGAATTTGAGATCACAGAGATCTCAAGTGGTAAATTCATTGCAAAAGAAGTTGCAAATCACACTTCGAAGGTATGCATGTTCTCACATTTCCTACCCTACTCAAACCCCTCTGCTCTTCTGATTCATGCTAATGAGTCAAGCAAGCTTTGGCATGAAATATTTGGCCATCTTAACTATATGTATCTTTCTAATCTTAGTGAAAAATAAATGTTCATAGGGTTACCAAATATTAAGTTTTCCAAAGGATTCTATTAAGGTTGCATCTTAGGAAAACACCCAGAGCATAAATTTGAGAAAGCTAGTCATGAGAGAACCTCTGCACCTCTTGAGTTGATCCACAATGATGTTGCTGGCCCATTTCCTCATATGTTAATGAGTCAGGCCAAATATGCATTGACATTCATAGATGATTTTTCCAAGTACTGCTGGGTTTACTTCCTGAAGCATAAGTCTAAAGTTTTTGGTCTCTTCAAAGTCTTTAAGGCTTTGGTTGAAAACCAATCTCGGAGGAAAATCAAGGTCCTCAGATCTAACAATGGTGGTGAGTATGTCAAGTCTGAGTTCATTCAATATTGTGTAGATGCAGGTATTCAGATCCAGCATTCTATCCCTTACACACCACAGCAAAATGGTGTTGCTGAGAGGAAGAACAGATCACTGAAAGAGATGGAAACCTGCATGATGGAGGCTAAGACTTTGCCACCAAATTTTTGGGCTGAAGCTATAAACTATGCAGCCTATATCCAGAATAGGGTGCCTCATAAACAGCTTGATGGTATGACTCCTTTCAAAGCATGGATTGGGCACAAGCCAGATGTGACCCATTTTAGGATTTTTGACTCAAGGGCTTGGGCTAGAATTCCAACGGAGAAGAGGAAGGCTTTGCAGCCTCAAATCCAAGAGTGTCTATTTTTTGGGTACTCTGAAGATTCAAAAGGGTACAAGCTAATCAATTTGATCACAAACAAAGCCTTCATTGAAAGGAGTGTTCAGTTCCAAGAAGAGCCTTTAGCAGCAGTTGAAGTTGGAGAGTATTCTTCACCACCAGAACCATTGAACATAAATGAAGAGATAAATGAGTTTGATGATTCTGATATGTCTGATAATGATTATTTAATTGCAGATCCTAATAGTCCTACAAGACCAAAATGGGAAGCAAATACCATTCATGTAGCTGGGGAACTAGCTGGAAATCCTAGTGATTCTAGGAGGACTAGATCTCAGTTTGAGAGTGCCCTGTGTATGAAAGACCCTTTGTTTGTAGAGAAATGATATCTGATGGTTGAATCAGACCCATAGACATATGAAGATGCAGCACATGATCCAATATGGAAAACAGCCACGAAAGAAGAATTCAGCTCACTCCAGAAGAACAACACTTGGGAGCTGGTTGATCATCCCCCAGGGAGGAAGCTAGTTCAATGTAAGTGGGTTTTCATAACTAAGTTTGCTGCTGATGGTTCACCTTTGAAATATAAGGAAATATTGGTATCCAAAGGCTACTCATAGGTACATGGTATAGACTACAATGAGACCTTTGCACCAGTGGAAAAGATGGACTCCATCAGGCTAGCCTTAGCCATCGCAGCTTTGAAGCAGTGGCAGGTACATCACATGGATGTGAAGTGTGCTTTCTTGAATGGAGATATTACTGAATAGATTTACATGCATCATCCTCAAGGCTTTGTTACTAATCCATCTCTTGTGCGTAGGCTAAATAAATCATTGTATGGGCTTAAGCAAGGCTTAAGCAAGCCCCCGGGTCTTGGTATGCCAAGATTGATGGATTTCTGCTATCATTGAGTTTTGTTTGATGCAATTCTGATCCTAATGTATATTTGAAGCTGATTCATGGTTCTTTGATGATTATTTTCTTATATGTGTATGACCTTCTCATTACAAGAAGCTCAAAGGATGAAATTGCCTCCTTGAAGGATGCAATGAACCATGCATTTTCTATGACTGATTTGGGGTTATTGAGCCAATTCTTGGGTCTAGAGATTGCTCAAACCAAACATGGAATAAAATTACATCAGTCCAAGTATGCTTTGTATTTTATGAACAAGTTCAACATGAAAGATTGCAAGTCAGGAAAGACTCCCTTCCTTTCAGAAGTTAAGCTTGAAGAAGCAGGTTCTTCTCCTATGGTAAATAATACACTGTATAGGCAACTGATTGGGTGTTTGCTGCACCTTACACATACTCGACCTGATATTTATTATGCAGTAAGTGTGGCTTAAATATACATGGATCAACCTCATGAGATCCATTGGAGAGCAGCCAAAAGGATCCTTAACTTTGTCCAGGGAACAAGGACTCATGGGATCTTCTACAAAGCTAAATCTGATCTTGATTTGATTGGGTTTACTGACAATGATTGGGCAGGTGACAACACAGATCAAAATTCAACATCAGGATATGTGTTCATGCTTGCTGAAGGACCAATCAGTTGGTCAAGCAAGAAACAGAGTGCCATTGCATTCTCATATACAGAAGCAAAGTATAGAGGAGTTGTAAATGCAGCAACTCAATGTTTATGGTTGCAGGGGTTACTTGGTGAGTGTGGATTCGAATCAGAATAATCAACTACTATCTATTGTGATAATCAGAGTACCATTCGAATCTACAATGATCCAGTTCAGAGACAAAGAACCAAACACATTGAGATCCATATGCACTACATCAGATAGCTTGTGCATGATGGCACCATTCACCCAATTTTCTATTCATCTTCAGAACAAGTAGCAGACATATTCACCAAAGTTTCTGTGAGAATACTTTCAGAAATATCAAATCACCACTGGGGATTGCTGGTCATGCTCTGAAGCATGCTTGATGAAAATATTTTCAAATTTTGTTTTACTGTCCATGTTTAAGGGAGCATTTTTCCCACTAGGTTTTTTCCTCTTTCCTTGTTTAAATGGACATGCAATTTGTAAAGGGTGACTAAGCCTTGTTTCTAGGCCCTATAATTTTTTTATATTTTACTCATAATTCAAGCTTAAGGGTGGGTGTTAGAATAATCAACCCATATTTAGCTACCTTAGACATTAATTAATCCATTTTTGTCTTATTTGCCTAGTTTCCATATTCCAATCTATGCAAGTTGTCCTCCACATGTCCTAGATGGTAAAACTTGCTAAAACTGAGTCATGGAGTGCTTGGGAAACCTCTTGGAATCAAGTTTTCTTTATTCCTTAACCTCCCTAGTGCATATCTACTTTTTCTGCTTTATTGCTGCTTTTACTGAGTTTTAAGGCAATTGGGAAAGTATGACTAGGTGAAGTTGACTTGTTTTTTTCCCTCATCATCCTCCTCTCTTTTCTCCTAATAAAAGCATGTATTATTTGTCCTTCCATCACCTATTAGCTTTCCTAATTGATTTTTCCAATTCGTGAGCTCCTAAGCAGATTTGGAAACTACTTTATGCACCTATGGGGAATTTCACTAGATTTAGTAAGCCTACTTTTGACTAATTCGAATGGCATCCCAATGCATTTGAATATCTCATCTAATTATTTATTGTGGCAGCCTTTGACCTCACAAGGTTGGCTATTGTACACTTATTCAATACAGATTAGTGTTCTGCTCCATATTCAGTCTCCTTTGTGTGTAATTTGCATGTGTAATTGGCAATTTTTATGAGTGTAATTGTTCTAACACCTGGGTTCAATTTGCACAGATACCCTCGTATTCCTTGTCATTCTCTATTGCCTTGTTCCATACTTCCACCTTCAAATACCCTTCAAATAAAGGTGTTTTACACCCTTCACGCTCATGTGTTTCCACAGGAAAAACTATGTCTTTGTCTTCTGTAATAGGCCCTAACCCATGCCCCCACCTCCAAGGATAGCCTCTACAGTTCCAAAAAACTAAACTTAAGGAAACCTGACTAGAGTTTGACTGCTATTTGTTTGCATGCCAGACTCAAAGTCGAGTCCTCGCCCCTATTTTCCCATGCCATCTTTGTTTTGCATTTTTCTTCTAAGCAATTCATTGACCTTTCTTGATTACCACCTTGTTATTTTGTTTTATGAGGGCCAAAAAAGGCAATAACTGCTTTGCCTTTGTACAACCATGCCCATTGTCCCTCATCTCTTGTTTCTCTAACCTTTGACATATCTTCCCTTCTTTCCTCTTACTACCTAATAGTTAAATATTTTTCTAGAAAAGAGAGATCTAGCCTCTTAAGAGTTGCTTCTTTCTTAGCAAGATTTGCTTGTCACATGTACTTAACAAGCACTAACAATAAGTGATACATGAAAAGTGTATATCAATTCTTTGGACATGTGGGTCATTGATTAGTTTCAATAAGTAGTAAGTATA
>LPNX010836475.1:265252-279047 GCA_001517045.1 Pseudotsuga menziesii | reverse complement strand
GTAGTGCTCCTCATTTGTGACACACACTCTCTCACTTGTGTAGCGCATTAGTGGAGAAGAGAAGTAGTTGGAGAAGGAGGAGGATCAGGCTTTGATCTCTTTGTTGGTTTTATCTTTTATCTTTTTGGGGCATCTATATTGAGGAAGCTTTTACTGGGTTTTTCCCTTTAGGGTTTTCCCAGGATAAATCTTTGTGTTCCTTTTTTTATGGTTGTGCTTGTCTATCTTTCAGTGATCCTGTTTATATGCTTTTGTCATGAAAATGAAATGAAATACTGATGTCTTAGCTAAGCATATGAAAATTTAACACTAGTTTGGGGAAACAACTTTCGGGTGCACAGAAGTAGTCACCAACTCCTACCAAATTTGTCAGGAGACCTTAATGGTTCACATAGACGTTAAGGGATGCCCAAGAGCATGTTGAGGCTCCTAGGTGTTTCTTTAGGGAGAGCAGATTTTTCAAACTACTTTTCTTTGATGAGGAACATCATAGATTCAAAGCTTTTCAGTTTTTAGGAGGCAGCTGACCAGTAGGTTTGGAGGGATGCCATGGTGGAGTACACCTCCATCATGAAGAATGGTACTAGATGAGAAATTAGTAATGACTTCTAGATGGCTCTACAAGATCAAGCATGCGCCAATAAACATAGAGAGGTACAAAGTGAGGCTTTTGGTAAGAGGGTTCTCCCAAAAAGAGGGAGTGAACTATGGGGAGACTTTTGCTCTAGTTGTCAGAGACACTTCCATTAGAGCATTGACGCCTTTAGTCTCCACTACGGAATGGAGGATACATAAGATGGATGTGAAGGCAACTTTCCTCAATTAGATAATCGAGGAGAAAGTGTACATAGAGTAGAGATCACTGGCGAGGAGTCCCATGTGTGCAAGTTTAAAAAGGCCTTGTATGGACTCAAGCAGGCATCACTAGCATGGTATTCTAGGATCGATGAATACTTGCAGGATATGGGCCTCACCAAAAGTGAAGCGGATCCCAACTTAAATTTCATATTTCTTGAGGTGAATTTGCTTATTTTGGTGTTGTTTGTAGATTACCTATTTCTTATAGGTTCAGAGAAGCTCATCATTTGATGTAAACATGTAGTACCTCTTCACATTATCTTAGCAGAGTTTGGCACCCGCCCCTTCAGACAGGAGATGGTGTTTAGCTTGGTATCTTTTCTACATTGGGTCCAAAGCTTTGATGACTTAGCGAAAGGGTGTGGCAGATATAAGTACATGGTCATATGCTTCTTAGAGTCTATTGCCTCTTTGAGTCATCCAGGTCGGACTCTGTGCTGGTTCACAAGAGTCTCAACTTTTCAGGGGTCCTTAGGCTTTCAAATGGATCAACTCCCTCCATTCAGATATTCCCTGAATGCTTCTGGCAGCCTTCTCCCCATCAGACAAGAGTTAAACCAAATTATTAGGATGACATTTACAGGCAGTTTATCCAGACTACTTATGTTAACCCTTAGGGTGGGTTAAGCTGAAAGATGGCTTTCTATGCAAAGTATTTACTGGAGATGAGAGATAAACTCATTGTTCGACCACAACCATTGGATGCATGCTCTTCGCATTCCTTTGGGCCAGTTTAGAGTTGGATCGCATAGGCTTCGAGTGGAGTTCGACCACCAGATCGATTGATTAGATAGGATATGCCAACTCTGCCACCTTTAAGATTTTGAGGATGAGTAGCACTTCATCTTTCGCTGCCCCACCTACTATGAAATCCAAGGGTGGTTCCATTGCCTATTCAGGGAGCCCCATACCCTCTTCAGTTTCTTCAAATTTCCAGAGATGTTTGGCCCGTTACATGCAGGATGCCCTTCGGATCCATTCTCATTCCATTCAACCACTGGAGAGACCATCCTTCACTCAACTCATTACTTCTTTTTTTACGATGCTCCCTTCTACTCAGGGGTTAGGGTACCAAGAGACAGATGGATAGTGATTAGAACCTCGACCATCGATCAATGAAGCTTTAGAGGGATGTCCACACTTCATAGAGACCTCAATAACATCGCTAGTCCAGATCTCACAACATTAGTTAGCGGAGAATGTCTAGATGCCAACAACAGGCCTCCTTCTCCAGACAACAACACAATGCTCATTTAGTTCCCTTCCTAGCTCTTCCTCCACATAGTCCTCTATCTTGAGCTTCCTCCACTCGGCTTTAGATGCTAGTAGAGACGAATCCAACAGATTGCAAGACACACGCTCCACTGCTTGTTGCTCATGTTTCTTAGATCTGAGATCTGTTTGGTACATATTTCATCCATCTTTCTTTGCCTAGAGGGGCTTCCCGTTCTTGAGCCTGCAAAGTGCTTCCACATGGTTTAAATTATATCCACTCTCTTGCTTTTTGCATCAAATGTTATATTTTTATAGGAGCCATGTTTGTGCTCCCACTTTGTACTGACGTCATTGTACCCAACAGTCTCTTTGACCTACTTTAGCGGTCATTTGTTGGACATTAATAAAATTATCTTATCTTATATTATCACTGTAGGGTGCAAGGTAGATATGGTATCTAAATTTGAGATGAAGGACATTGTCATGATGCATTACTTCTTGCGGTTGAAGGTTTGGTAGAGACCAAGGGAGATTTTCCTGTGGTAGGATAAGTATGTAGTCGAGATCCTGAAGAGATTTTGGATGGAGGATTGCAAACACATGGCCACACCTAAGATCATTAATCTAAAGAAGGCAACTATCTCAGTTTTAGATATGGTGGATCCCATGTCGTATAGGCCGTTGATAGGTTGCTTGATGTATCTGGTCAACACTAGGCCAGATATATGCCTTGCAGTGAGCACCTTGAGGCAGTTCATGGTGGAGTCGAGGCAAGAGCATTGGGCTATAGCAAAACATGTTCTCAGATACTTGAGCATAGTGGAATATGAGTTGAGATATCTTGAAGACGGTGTGGTGAAGTTGTAGGGGTATACAGACTCAGATTGGGTAGATAGTGCATTAGACAGGAAAAGCACCTTAGGGTATTGCTTTAGCTTGGGATCAATGATGATATATTGGTTCATTTAGAAGTAGACTTTTGTGGCATAGCTCGGCAAAGGCATAGAATATGACAACGAGTATAGCTAGTTGTGAGGCCATATGGCTTGGCAAGTTGCTTACGGGTTTACTTGGTCAGGAGTTGGATCCCATGGTGATTTGCTGTGATAGTCAGAGTTGTATCAAACTATCTAAGAATCCAATTTTTCATGACAAATCCAAGCACATTGAGATCATATATTACGTCATTTGGGACAAGATTCAAAAGGGGGTATTAAATATCTAGTATGTAACCATAGATCAACAGGTTGTTTATATTTTGACCAAGCTCTTAGCAAAAGAGAAGTTTCAAGCATTCAAAGACAAATTTGTGTTCGTGCAGAATTTCTTCCTTGCCATTGGGATTGTTCATGTTTGTAGCTCGAACATGAACTTCTACCCAAGTTTAGTGTTAAATGTGCAAGAAGTTGTTTGAGTCAAATCTATTTTATAAGTCACTTTATTAATAAAGTGAAAGTCTTTTATTTAATTGTTGAGTCTAATAAAATCTATTTTTAATACACTAGTGATTTAGACTAATCTCAACCGTACATCTCATAATGAGATTAAGTTTTTGCCATTTGGTAGAATAGGTCTTTAGCTCAAGTATAAAGGTAGGTCAACGTAGACGGTAAAGACATTATTCATTCTTCACTCAAAGATAAATTGGTTGGAAGGTGAAGAAACTCATATGAGGAGCAAAGTTAGAGCATCGAAGAGGAGCCCAATTCAACAATCAGGTAGAGTTCAACAAGTAGACAACAACAATAGAGGTCCATATAGTCGTACGGATTTTGTACAATTGTATGAACATGTTTGTATAGTTGTATTGTCTTACAGATGACTTGTATCATAGGTAGGGACTAGCAAGGTATTTCTCACTTTTTGGCAGGCACTTTTCCTTAGTAAAGTGTGCATATTTTGTGCGATTTGAGTGTATCGTACAACTGTTCGTTTGAACAACTTGTGGAGGTTTCCTCGTAAGCTTTGATCTATTAATGAAAGTCTTATTTGAAGGAGTAAATTTTCTGTGTACTATGTTTATGCTTCCGTTGTCCATTTTCTATCTGTGTGATTACTGCCATGTGAAGAATTTAATTTTTGCAAATTAAATAACAATTTATTTATTTGAGAACATAAGGACAACATTCACCTAGGGTTTGAAAAATTTACAGTCATTTTCGCTTATGAATGTGGCATAAACGACTTTACACATAAGTGAACGTAAGCCTAACTTAAGGTCATATGGTGATTTTATTACATAGTCATTTTTATATTCTAACACCCCCTCTTAAGGCTTACAACATTGAAAGCAAAACATATTAATTGAAGACAAAACTGTCTTCCTAAAAACTAAAACCATAAAACCAAATAGAATGGAAAAATCTTTAGAAGCTTCTTCTTTGAAAATAATTTATGGATCAAGTAGCGCTCCATCAAGTTGCCTAATAACCCACGTAAAGGTGTACCTCCCAATGTTTTTAAACGTGGCCGAACTACAACTGGAACTGGTTGGTTTGACCTGCCAACCAAATTGGAACATTGAACTGGGACAAAACTTGGGTCGGGTTTCAGTTTGGTAATGAATCGACCGGTTTGAAGCTTGAACTAGTTGGTTTGTTACTGAATCGTACCAAACCAGTCGAGTCCATCAATAACTGGCCAATTAGACGTTGTTTCTCTTTTGCGGGCCCGAACAAGTAAAGAAGAGAACAAAAATGCTTTAAAAACATTAAAAATCTAAACCTAAATCGTTGCTAAACCCATAAATATGCCCCCTTTCCCAATTCACTCACACATCCTCGATTCCTCTTACTGCAACTTGTCGCTTGTTGAGTTGAGTTGTCTTCATGCTGAGGAGGCCGTTGTCCAAGGACAAAGACTTGGAGACTGGAGTCGTTGAGAGTTTGAGATAGTTGACAGCTTGACTATTGGAGGGTCGTTGGCTTCGAGTTGGATGATGGAGCGACTAGAGCATCTTCAATTGATTTTTTTGCCAGTTGTGAGGGTCCCTCAAGCCCGTGGATGCAGCTGTGATTGTGACTATGAGATACTTATTCAAATTTCAGTGAACTATGGGCCTGTGAGTGTGAGTGTGATTGTGTAATCTAGACGGTGGGATGTTGGACAGTGGAGTATAAGGGTTGTGTAACCTGTTGGAGCCTGCTTGCCAGCTGGAGGGATTTCTTTTCCAATTCAAACTTCAAGTTCAAGCTTGTTCAAGCCTCAATCCTTCTAGTTATTCCCTTGCCGACTGTTAAATTTTAATGCCCTTTGTTTTTCTAAATTTTTTGGCTTAAATCTGCCCTTCTTTTTTTATTTTTCTCAAAAAAGTCTTGAAATGCAAAATTGCAAATCTCTTTTGTAATTTTGCATTGCACATTTTCAATTATTTTTCCATTTGCATCGCACATTTTCAATTTTCTTTTTCCATTTTGCGCTTACATAATCCAGTTCTTTCCAAATTGCAGTTTTCCAAGGTTCCAAGAGTCAAAGATGCTGCATGGGAGGTCAAGTTCTCCCATGTGAGGCACCAACTGAAGTGATTGGGGAGATTAAATCTGATTTGTTAAATCAGTTTAAAAAATTTGAAGAAGATAAGGCTAGGCAGAAAGACATACAAGCTGAAATAGGGAGGAAGAGGGAACTTGCAAATGCCACCATGGAGGCATCCATATTACATGATTTTGAAGGCTCTTCCTTTGCCTCCTTTGCAAGTGCCAGTGCTTCTCTATCTCAACCAACCCACATCCATCCTACCTTAGATGAGCATTGGAAGATGTAATGCAAAGAAGTTGCTCAGGAGTACATAGCTAGATGGTTGTATGATTCAGATATCCCCTTCAATGCTACCCGCTCACCTTATTATCAACCCATGTGGGATCCCATTCTTGCTGTTGGTAAAGGTTTCAAAGGCCCTAGCATGCATGACTTAAGGGGACCACTTTTGCACAAGGACGTTATGTCCATAAATGAATACTTGTGGGGTTTTAAGGAGTCATGGGTCATTATGGGATGTACCATCATGTCAGATGGATGGACTGATGGAAGGAATTGTGCTATCCTCAATTTCCTTATCTCTTGCCCATAAGGAACCATGTTTTTGAAATTAATTGATGCATCTAATAGGGTGAAAGATGCAAACTTGTTATTTCAACTCATGGATTAAGTTGTTATGGAGGTGGGGGTGGCAAATGTTATTCAAATCATCACAAATAATGCCTCTAACTTCTTGTTGGTAAGATGTTAGAGAGCAAACACAAAACCATATTTTGGATCCCATGTGCTGCACATTGCATAGACCTCATGATTGATGATATATGCAAATAGGATTGGGTCAAGAACGTCATAGAGCATGCCAAGAGCATTACAAAATAGATCTTACAACCACTCATGGGTTTTGAACCTAATGAGGAAAAACACTGGGAGCAGGGAATTTGTTGGGTCTACCATCACGAGATTTGCAACTCACTTCCTCACATTGCAATCTCTCATTTCCCAAGAACAAAACTTGCAAAAGCTGTTTTCATGTGATGAATGGACTTCACCTAAGTGGGCCCACAGGCAAGATGCCAAAGACACCAAAAAGAAAGTTAATGATAGTGCATTTTGGAAAAAAGCAACAAAGGTTGTGAAAATTGTTGAGCCCCTTGTTAAGGTGTTGCGGTTGGTGGATGGGGAAAATTGGCCATGGGTTACATTTATGAGGTTATGGATTAGGCAAAGGAGCAGATACAGGTAGCATACAAAGATAGAGTAGCCAAGTATGGTCCTATCCAAAGTTCAATTGTTTAAGCTTTAAGTTCAACTTTCAATTTCTTTTGTTTAAGCATTAAGTTTAAGTTTAATTATTTAAGCTTTAGCCTTCAAGTTTTTTTATGTTCAATTCACAATCTAATTTGTTAAACTAACTTTGTCCCTGTAGCAAATTGGTGGGAATCATTTGGTAGCTAATGTCCTCAATTGCAAAAGTTTGCAATTCGAGTCCTTAGTCAAACTTGCAGTGCTTCTGGGTGTGAGCGCAATTGGTCTATCTTTGAGCGGATTCACACGAAGAAGATAAATTATTTGGAACAAAAACGGTTGAATGGTCTTGTCTTTGTGTAGTACAATTTTCAGCAACCAGCTAAGGCGTAACCAATTGCTAAACAAAAGGCTTGATATGGATCCCATTGTGTTGGACGATATTGATCAATCCCTATGCTGCATGGGAGTGCCTCCCATTCCCTTGCTCTTGCTCCCAAAGCTCGCTCCCAAGGCGCTCCCGATGCGCTCCCTTCCTTTCCTATACTAAAAGCTCCTATACTAGGTTAATCATTTGATGACAATGTTATGGTACCTCCCTTCTATGCCAAGCTCCTATAAAAGTTTTTATGGTTGATCATTTGATGATGATGTTATAAGTTATAACTACTAGATGATTGCTGTTATATGGTTTAATCCATGTATTCTATGGCTAATTCAACATCCTACATGTTTTTTAGATATAAATCCATCAAAGTATATTAAAATATATACTATACAAAAAACGCTCCCAAAATGAGAGCTTTTGAAAATTTTGCTTTTTGCTCCTGCTCCCCACTTCCAATAGCATAGATCCATCCTTAGAATGGGTAGAGGAGAATTACCAACCAAAGTTTGGTCCCGATTTTGATATTGATGCAGATGACTTGAGGTGGGATACTTTGGTTGCAGGTCCACTAGTAGTAGGGGATGTAGGTGCAGAGACAGATCCTAACATTGCAGGTAGTGATAGTGGCATTAGACGATCTAGTTGTGCAACGTGTGTTTCTATTAGTGCTATTGCTAGGGTTGTAGATGTCCCTGAGGAGTCCGACTCCGAGGAGTCTAAGCCATATGTTGATGTTAAACATTCCATTTCTAGCAGTGGTCCTGAGTTTGATGACTGATTAGTTATGAGTTATTACCCAGCATTGATCATGTCTTTTGGATTGTAGAGGCTATAGAGCCTCGTTGATATTGTATTTTGTTTCAGAATCTGAGATATGTGCTGTAAGCCTTTATTATGTAGTGCTCTTGGTGCCATTTTGTGACCCATATATATATATATATATATATATATTTGTAGACTTTCCATATTATGTCTCTAATGATTTGAAACCATAGGTTGGAATGCTAAATATAGTTTTTATGATTAAAATTATGATTTTTTTGTATTTTTTAATAGTCCGGTTCATTGAAATAAAACTGCTCTAGTTCATTATTGGTTCTGGTTTTGGTTCAAGTTGACCCTCGATCGGTTCGATTCTTGGTTCCGAGTTTTAGAACATTGTTTGCTCCCAAGTTGAATTCCCAAATTCCCGGATAACACCTCCCTGAACTTCCAAATTAGAAATCTCCCGAATTAAATGATTGGGCAACAATCCACATGCATGTCTCATAACCTCATGGGGGATAATTCTTGAAATCCACAAATTCTCAAACTAATTCGGGAACCATTCATGTTTAGTTGAATTTACATTTGATCCCATCTTGTCTTCAAAGTGCAGACTTCTTAAAATGCATAGGACTCTTCTTTTGTAAGATCATCTCCATTATTTGCATCTAGTGGGTTTTCGACAATGGCTACATTAGTTGAATGTGATTTTTCTTTGACTTTTACCTTGGGGACATCATTGTATTGAAATCTATAGTTCCAAGTTGTATCATGTATGATCCATTTTCTTGTAGTAGTAGTAGCATTCTATCTCCCTCTTGTCTTTGGTTGACTTGTGTTGTAGTTGGGTGGCGGATTGCTCCTCTATTGGATGGATCCTTCACATTCTTCACGGGCATATCTTAGCCTTAGTGGCGGACAAAAATTTGCTTCTTCGACCCCATGACCTCATAGAATCACGCCTTTTTGATTCTCTAGATCATCATGTGATGCAAGAGAAGAGTATATTTGTCATACTAGCCCTAGGCACTCTCTTGCTATAATGCCATATTACGAAAGCTAGAAATATTTATAGATGAGAGAGATACATAATAGTACAATATGATATTATGAGTATTTGGTGCAAAAATTACAATGGAGTTCACCTCCTTATATATCAATATTTGCTGAGCAAGTCATTTAAACTTATGAATGTGGGATAAACTACTTTACACAAAGTGAACATAAAGTGACTTTATTGTTGATTTTTCTAAGCAGCATCAAGAGCCATTCTCTTTGGAGAATGGGGACACGTGGTCCGGGACCACGACGTGGACTCAACCCAGTGTTGAGTGACCGATCTGTTGAATGGTAGATTTCTGGTCCTTGACCATGATATGGACCCAGCTCTGCCCTGGGTAGACTCAACCCAGTGTTGAGTGACCATTCTGTTGAATGGTAGACATCTGGTCCGACACCACGATGTGGACCAGTCTAGTACCGGTAGACTCAACTTATTTATGAGTAGCCATTCTCTTGGAGAATGGAGGCACTTGGTCTGTTACCAGGAAGGAACTATAAGCCCTAGATTTGGTCTAGGCATGTGTGACACTCTGACCCTTGATTAATGGGCTTCATGTTCTTCTCCAAGGCTTAGCTACCCTTGGTTAATATACCCTAGTACCTTATCTTGGTGTCACATAGAGTGTGAGATAAAAGCATTAGTAACTCTTGGTTTATGATGATGTACTTTGAATGGAATTAAAAGACCACAGGGGCACGTGGAAAAAGGATAAAAGCAAAAGTAAAAAATACATAAGGAATTTTGGACCACAGAAAAAGGGACCACAAACAAAAGTAAAAAATACATAAGGACTTTTGGTACGAGTCAAAAATACATAAAGGACCTTTTGAAGGCTAAAGGTAAAAGTGAAAATTAGAAAAGAATAAAATAATATGATTTTGTTCTTTCTAATTTTGGTCCACTTACAGGTGACTCAAGGATATAAAAGAAGATCAAGCCATTTCATTATAACACACACACTTGCTCTCACATATATAGCTGCTATTCTGAAGAAGAAAGTTTATGATTGTGCCCTAGCATGGATGAGTCTAGCTAGGGCATCATCATCCTCCATTGAAGACAAACCCTAAGCTAGGGTTCCTTATTTTTTCTGTCTTAAGGGTTTCCTCAAACCCTCATCTTCAACCACCTTCAGATCCGGGCAACCACCTTTAGATCCGGGTAGCCACCTTCGGATCTACTTGGGAAGCCCTCCTTTCTTTCTTTGGGTAGGCCACAGAAGGGCATTGCCCTCTTGGCACCCTCAGTCAGCCTGCTACAGGCTTACCCGTGAGGGTTTGGCTCACGGCCAACCCTCGGGTAGCCGAAGGGCAGACCTTTTAGGGCTGCCATGGCCTAACAAAGCCTCCGAGCAGCCTGTAGGCATACCCATGAGGGTTTTGTAGCAGACTAGGTTTGCACAGACCCTTAGGGAAACCCAAAAAGGGCACGGGCTAGCTGTTAGCCCTTCAGGCAG
Source organism: Pseudotsuga menziesii (assembly GCA_001517045.1). Taxonomy (NCBI): domain Eukaryota; kingdom Viridiplantae; phylum Streptophyta; class Pinopsida; order Pinales; family Pinaceae; genus Pseudotsuga; species Pseudotsuga menziesii. The sequence continues at coordinate 268,580 of LPNX010836475.1, read as the reverse complement.
CAGCATAGCTGCCACACTGGGAAATCGGGTAAGCTGCCGTGCAACAGAGAGAGCCCAGATTGGGCAGACAAGGCAGGCCACGGGCAACAAGCAAGGAAAACAGGCAGACAGGCAGGCAACCAGGCAAAGGTAGAGGTTTGGGTAGGTGTACGGCTGGGTAAATAGTCCAGGGCAGTGGGTTGCATAAAAACAGGGTAGCTGGCCCTAATTTATGAAAAAGCCAATTTGGTATTTTTTATGTAAATTCTGGAAATTGATCTTTCGAGACTAGTTAACCCTATTGGGGTTTGTGGAACTTTTTGAAGAATTTTAGTCATCTCATTTACGAGATAAGTTACTAATGCTTTTTGGGGTTTTGTCCTTTAAAGGTTTCCCCAGTGAAAAACTCGTGTCCATTTTGTTGATGTGATGAATGTTATTTTACTGCACTTGTCATTTGTTTAAAGTTAGTCTGCAAATTTTTAAGTATTCATGTTAATGCTAAAATTCAACATTTATTACATAGTAAACCTTATATTCTAACATTGAGCATTGGTTTTTCTTAGATGTGGTATTGATTGACCCCAAGATGTCAAATATATGTTGAATCAATGCACGACTCAATCATTACTGATTAGTTGGAACAAATCTGTCATGTCCTCGACCCTCTGACCGACGAAGAGGACACTACCGAACCATCAAAAACCTTCGGGCAACTAGCCCCATGAACAAGAACATGCATATAATGCTGAAATAAAATGCTTAAAACAGAAAACATGCAAGGATGCATAATTACGCAACACAACGAAAGCAAACATACATTCGAGCATCAACATGTTCATCTTTATTCATTAACAATAAATATAACTGCAGAGACGAAATGGTCAAGAATACTTATCTTGTAAGAACTCGTCCCACAACCAACTACGTCGCTGCAACGTTCCACCAAACCATAGGCCAGCGTGCTCATCAATTTCTCAGCAACACTGCCACCCCCGAGCTGGGCATGATTCCCCAAGGAATAAGGGACTAAGCAGGCTTACACATAGCCAAGGATACACAATACAGCCAAGTCAACATAGTTGGGTTTATCGGGCCGTCAACGAGCTAGCAAAGGCTGAATGCTAAACTGGCGCGCTCATGGAATAGCCAAGGACGCCTACACCGGAGCTAGCCTGACTTCTAAGACACCCACACACACCCGACACTAGGAATTAGTCCCTTCTCTGCTTCACAGTCCCTTAGGCCCTGACTTCCCTTGCCAGTGCTCTTTTGGGGTTGTGGAGAAGAAAGCCAGCCATCTAACTCTCTCTGTGTGGCTCCCAAACCCAGGTTTCTCAAGCGTACCCAGCCTTCAATCCCACTCCACACAGTCCGAAGACCAACCACTGCATACCTGTAGTAAAACAATCAGTTCACAGCTCTATGAAGAAAACCAAAGGAAACAGGGTGACAACCCAAAGATGGTGAACGCAGCTCAAGCCAAACAAGGCAATTCAGAGTTGTTCTTGGCCCTAGCGTGGCCAAAACAACTCAACAGCAACCCAAAAAGATACTTGCACACACAGCAACCCAAAACCAGGGGAAGAACAACAGCTCTAATCTCACAATGAAACCACGGCAGCGTTACACAGTCCGCAAATGGGAGAGAAGCCAAACTCCTAGCATTGACAAGGGAAAACACATACATAGACCACAAATCGGTAGGGGAAAACTTACACAGCCGAAATCGTGCCTCTTAAGCCGCTCTTCAAGCTCGCCGCAGGAGAACACACCCCCGACCTGTGCGTGAGGTAAAACAATACTCCCTCCATGAAAGGGGAAAACTTGCACAGACTACAATCAGCCAAAATTTGAGAGCTGACCCTCTGACTGCCTGCGTGAGATGAACAAGACAAAACTATGAGTGGAAGAGTGGAGAGAATGGAGACCGTCCCCTTGCCCTCCGCGTGAGAAGAGCGAGCCCGCTGGTGGAGTGTACGTGGGGCAAAGACTGGCAGTCCTGCCACCCACCACTTCCTAGCCATAACTGCTCCCAACTAACAACAGGAGTTTTAAATGGGTGGTCGACACATGGCAATCTCCCAATGGCTCCCACGGGTTAGACAATCCCCCCCCTTAACCTTAGGAAATCATGCCCTTTTCATTAACGTTGCACCGTCGTAGCTGGCTGTAGGTTCATTTTAAGTAATGTGCATATTTACATGATGCCAAAACTATTATGTGCTGGATAGCATGATATACCATCGGCAATGATCCCAATTACCGAAACATAACACAACCAAATCGATGGTGGGGATTTTGCCTTTAGCTCCACACCAAGATTAATTACAATATACACATCATGTATCTTTTAATGCAACCGGGGTCAAAACCGGGGGTATTAAAAAATCTATGTTGGTTAGGGTGAGAATCAGACTTGGATGAGGTAGGGGTTGATGCGAACCTTCTAAGAGATTCTTTGATAAAATCAATCGCATGGAAAACCCAACACCAAACCTAGTACCACATATTTGTTTCCACTTGGAAGCCAAGATCTGGATTCATGGTTTGATGGCAACTTCAATGGTGAGAAGCTTGATTCTTGGTTATGTAATGTGAAATCCCATTTTAAGACTTGACCTAAGATTATTGATGTAGACAAGATCCTCATTGTTGAGGACCGTATGCAAGAAATTTTCGTAGATCGGCGGCATAATCACACCTTTTTTATTCTCCAGATCATCATGTGATGCAAGTGAAGTGCATATTTATCAGACAAGCCTAGGCACTCTCTCGCTTTGAAGCCATATTACGAAAGCTAGAAATCTTTACCGATGAGAGAGATACATGATAGCACAATCTGATATTATGAGTAATTGGTGCAAAAATTACAATGGAGTTCACCTCCTTATATATCAATGTTCGGTGAGCAACTCATTTACATTGATGAATGTGAAGATTAGCCTAACATAAAGTCTTAAAGTTACTTTATTACATAGTAAACCTTATATTCTAACATCGAACATTGGTTTATCTTAGATGTGGTCTTGATTGGTCACAAGAGGTCAAATAGTTGTTGAATCAATGCACGACTTGATCATTACTGGTTAGTTGGAACGAATCCTTGTTGGTTATGTTGAGAATCAGACTTGGATGAGGTTGGGTTGATGTGAACCTTCTAATATTATTGATGTAGACAAGATTTTCATTGTTGAGGACCATATGCAAGAAATTGTCGTAGATTGGCAGCATAATCACTAGAGTTTGTTGGCCATCAAAGAATGGTTGATTACTTAATGGGTTGTGTTACCACCTAAGTTGTACTTAGTGGTTGTTTGTCAAGTGAGCCTGGTGAACCGGACAAGGA